>JAMWET010006652.1:27500-95000 GCA_024036415.1 Prochilodus magdalenae | reverse complement strand
TTAAGTACACATAACTGAAAGTGACCCAGTATCATAATGGTCTGCCTGCATGTAGTCCGGGGTAGCAGTAAATGGTGCTGGCACTAACAGGATGACCCATGGAGGGCATTAGCATTCACAATTGTAGCTGTTGGGTCAGTCCAGTACACCAATAAGGTCCGTCCTTGTTTATGTCACTTCTGGGTGCAACTATTTGTGCAGCTATTCTTTTGATGATGAGTGTGTTTTTACTGTTTCTGGACCTGGCGAACATCAGCTGAAGTAGCTAGGATATTTAGTGATATCATGCCTTTTCAATCATGTACTTAACAATCGTCTTTGGCAAGCACTCACATTCAATTACTCTCATGGTGAAATATAACACATATCTGAATAGTGATTTCACTACCCAAGTACTGACGCTTTGAAGGGTTAACCGAATGCTTGAGTTTTCAATGCAACATCTCTGCTATATATCCGGGCTACAAATTAAAGCAGTTCTTGTTTCAAGCACCTACTGTCAGTTTAGCCAAAAACCTGATTGGGTGGGTTAACTGTAACAGAGTGAGAAGCTAGTTTTTACATTTGTTGTAGAACATTTATGAAAAACATAATTAGCATGCAAATTTATTTTTATTCAGAAAATTTCAGCACTATAAAACTAATAAGTGCTTCACTGATCTCAAAAACCAACTGAGTGGGCTCCCAAATCAATCCACATGTCTTTGGATTTTGCTGCAAACCTGACTCACACTGTATGTAAACAGATTGATAATGGGGGCTGTCTGATGGGCCTTAAGATCTGGCTTGAGAACCACTGGGCTTTATTCTTCAAAATGGTGCTGTGTTACAATCACCAGCTGGGTAATTAAAATAGGTTTACATTTTTTTTACACACAACTGTATGGAACATAACAGTCAAAATTCACTGTTGGGAATATGGGATGGCAACAGGAAAAGCTGACCATGTTGAGCAACTTCTAGTTAAATCTGGAATTACTGTTTTACCATGCACCCCTTCAAAAAAACACAATAACAGTTCCAGCCATGAATCCGTGCCGTGGGGTGCACAATGTAAGTAATACAGTCCTATAAGCCCATGCTTGTTTACCTGTTAGCATTGCTCATCAAAGCTGGAATGATTCATATCATAAATCATATTTTGGATGCAGTGTTTTTTAAATGAGATGAGATGTGTACAACACTGGGGAGAGGGTTGGCTTTCTTCACAGTATTCTACTTGAGAAATGTCATGAAGGGTAAACTTCACAGGTCTAAAAGCCTGCAGAAGCGTGCCTCTGTGCTCCTGTATGACCACACATGCACTACACGTACAGTTCCTTACAATGGACAAATGGAGTTGAGCAAATGTTGTGAACCTGGACTGATTGTTAAAGGCCTAACATAATGACTACTGCACACCAGATACAGAAATAAACAGCACAGCTGATGACTGTGATGAAAGGAAAGAAGGAAATGAAGGAATCCGGGCTTGTAATCCTCTTAGGAAATAGATACATCAAGACTGATGAGACAAAACAAAGATACATTGTCAGCAAATCGACATGAGGCCAAAGCAAGGTTCGCAAAAAAGAATCCTATAGCTCGAGTTACAGGTCATCACCTTTTATCCAAAACACCTTAATAAAAGAAGCTTAATACGTCCAACCACATGCAAGTAATTATAAACTCTTCCTATTGGTCCATTCATAATTCACACAATGTAAAAACCAGCAGCTGTTTTTACATGGCATGAAACCATCAAATAAAATAAATAATCATATATAAACAACAACAACAACAACAACAACAAAGACATGGATACCAGTACAAACAAGCCCACTACTTGCCTATTCTCTGTGCGTTATCCTTTAAGAGGCTTTACATGATAAAGCTTAAGGGTGATGATGTTTTGGCGAGTTTTGAAGAGCTTGTTTCATGGCAACCATTTAAACAGCCTCACATGTCAAGCATTACAATTGGCGACAGTGTTAACTGGGCTGAATGCAGCCATAACATTCACTGTGAAGCATTTTTAAGCTTTGCTCTCAAACAATCCCATAACCACATCTGAGCGCTATGAGCTGCACTTCAAGGAGGGAAAATGATACTCTTACATTCCATTCAAATTTGAATTCCATCTGAGAGTAAACTCAGAACAACACAAGCCGCATTCTAGAGGCAAAGCTGGGGGAAAGGGGATATAAAAGAGGAGAGGACAGTGAGAAAAGCAGGCGTAGTATTACCCCACTGCTTATACAAACTGACTTTTAATGGCACCGTTTTCAAAACTATGTCTGAAAGCTTCATTCATCTGCTAGTGCACCAGCACTCATGGGAGGATCGATGCCAGAGTTGCAGAAAGCTCACTTTGAGATGGTTTGATTACACCAGAGGATCATTTGGCCATAAGCTATTTTTTCCCCCCTTCTCCATCCAGATGCCAAGCCCTCTCCTCCATTCAGGGAAATTGATTTCCTTTGAAGACAAAGAGGAGGAGGAGAAAGGCCCAGACTGCAGCAGTCCTGAATGCTAAAGAGCAGTGGGGCAGAGTCTCAAACGGGCCAGTTAGCAGAGTCGAACTAGATCAGGGGGTTTGGGATCTGAAGCCATTCATCACAGTAAGAGGATTCAAATGAGAGTTTTGCCATGTGATGGCATTTATGAGGGTTCACTTTGACTGATTTAAGCTGAGAATGCTGAAGGCTACGGGCTTAAAATATGAAAAACCCTGCTACAGTACAGCATATGCAGCACATATGCAGAAGTATTTGTAAGGGATTGTTGCCTGTGGTGATGTTCCAGTAAAACTCTATTGCACATGGTCATGCATGTTGTGTCATCTCAGGGAAACGTGTTGTAGTTTGTATTTTTGCCAGTGCTCTCTGCACTCTTTAATCTGCTAACACCAGCATTCAATTATCTAATTACAGACTTTAAAGGTACCATAGATAAAAACAGTTTAGTACATAGAATGAACATACAGTCAAACTTAAACACCGCTGTATTGATTTTGTACACGGTGTCTTTTGTTCATCTGTAAACAAGATGTTGAATATTACATCATAAATGCTACAGGTACCAGAATATAACTGCTGCACCATTACAGGTGGAACGAAAAATGTGCAAATCAAGCAGGTGAGTAGGCAGCCACATCTTTAACAAGATCCTGGGCAACTTTAATCCTAAATTGCTAGTTTGACCCACACACTGCACTCTGGACAGCATCTCAAACCTGGGAGAAAATCGAGCAACTTCTCTTTTAAGTCAAACTCTGAGTGGAACAGTTCCACCTTTAGTAGCATCCCAACCCCAACAGCAGCCTGTGTGTAACAGCCATGCTGTGTGATTTTAGGCACCTAAAGCAGAGCATCTTAAACTGCAAGTTTCCTGGTGTGTACAAAGTTGAATTTACTTTGTGTTGATGTCCAGATCAAAAGCAACTAGTTGGTACTGGCAATGTTAGATACTAGTGAGTACCTATTGTAAGCGTTTTAAATTAACAGTATGACCATCTAGCTTATTTACACCCTGGCAGATATTCTGTCTTGTCCTTCTCTCTTGTTTCTTCTCTCTCTTGTCCCGCTCTCTCTTGCGCCTCTCTCTCAAACCTATTGGGTTGCAGGGGGTTCTGGATCTTATCCCAGCATTCTTTGAGCAGAAGGAACCCTGGACAGGCCACCAATCCATCACAGGGTAGATACATAGACATGCACGTCTCGCTCTCTTTCTTTCACAAACACACTCTCTCTACCACACACACACACACACACACACACACACACAGAGACAGACACCCCTAGGGGCAATTTCACATCTCCAATTTGCAGAACAGCAATCGTCATGGTCGTCATGGCCGTGGCTGCTGCTGATTTTATCTTATAGTATAGTCAATCTGAGCAAAGTAACATGTAGAGTCAAATGGGCCAGATTAGTTTAGCTCACGTATACATATACATATACATATACATATACATATACATATACATACACTTTGTTGTTGTGGGAGCACAGAGGGGTAATTAAAGAGAGGATGTCACACAAACATCACTCCGACAACCCACATGAAAGTGATCTGCTGATGCAGTCATTCTCCTTATTTCCAGTAACCAACAAAAGTCTAATGAAATCCAAGCCTGCAGTGAAAGGTCAAACAAACCTTCTCTCTCTCGTTTATGACTCCTTACTTCCTACGCAACAACCGCTTACATGCAGACATGTTTTAGAGACACCACTGGGGAAAATGACCCTGAATGTGCTAGGGAGCTACAGAAGAGGACAAAAAAGAAATGCTCCATCAATATGACGGACATGCTGTAATTGTGTCTTAGTGAAATGATGACTGCATACAGGGCTGAGACTGAAAGCCCCCGCTGTTGAGAAATAAGGCAACAGGCAGACGCTGTCAATTACAAGGCTTGGGCACAGTATGAAATGTGCCTGTGCTGCTACTGGTGAGCAGAGAGAGTGGACACAATATCTCTCTGTTGATTTTACATCAAGCCATGTGTCATGGGTACATCCTGATGCTCAAACCCAAGACTTTTCCTTTAAACTTCAGCTGATATTTGACTCCATCTCTTCCAGTTTGTGGAGGCCTTTGCCTCATGAAAGAAATGGATGTCACTGATAGTTGAATTGTAGATTTAAACTTCACCCTCAAAACCTAAGAACTACTATGACAGCTATTACCTATTAGCATGCATTGTGAAAATGAATGATATCAGCTGTGTTCTGCTGATTATCTAATCTAATGTAAGAGCACTGATGACACACTGATGTTTGCAATCAGTTTAACTGACCAGCACATCATACGTCACATTCCCAGATCTAGTTCAATTTGTTAGAGGTACGCATACATGGGCACATGATTATTCTTTAGGGATGCACCGATATGGAATTGTTGGGTCTATTTAATGGCGCTTTACTGTGGCCAGTTAATATTTTGGCCCATTTGTAATACAAGTCACACTATAATCCTTATACAAGAGCAAGCAAGTAGGATTAAGCCTCTAAAGATTTATCACTTACTCACTTAATACTAGGAGTCTTGTCTGTGGACGTTTATTGTGGCATTGTATTGGTATAGTGGTGGAGCGCTTACTTGGAGAGTGAACCAAGCCCCTGTCTCCTCCATATTGTGTAATAGTGTTATCCACTGCACGTTCCAAATTGTGGCAGTTTATGGAAGGGGAAATTCTTACCACCAGTAAATACAACGATCTACACTATATTCCCAAAAGTATTCACTCACACATCCAAATCATTGAATTCAGGTGTTCCAATCACTTCCATGGGCACAGGTGTCTGAAAGAACATTGTAAAGAGTTGGCCTCCGCCCCTTTCAGTTAAAGCATACCAGGAGATTTCGGACAATTTCATTCTCCCAAGTTTGTGGGTAGAGTTTGGGGATGGCCCATTCCTGTTCCAACAAGACCGCACACCAGTGCACTAAGCCAGGTCCATAAAGACATGGATAAGCGAGTTTGGTGTGATGAGCGAGACTGGCCCGCACAGGGTTCTCACTGTCACATTCTGCCCTGTCCAGTTCATGATCGTCTGTCTTGTCATGTCCATGTGCTCCTTGTTGTCTTGCTCCATGTGCTTCTGTTTGTTTTGGTCATGTGCTCCTCCTGTCTCCGCCCGCTAGTCATGTCCCTTGTTTGTAGCTCCGCCCCTTCCCAAGTGTTCCTAGTTAGTCTTGGTTTCTTTATACTCCCTGTTGTTCCCTGTGTCTTTGCTTGGTGTTCATGTTGGAGGTTTAATTCCTTATCTGTTAGTTTAGTAATCCGGTTCCTAGTCCCTCTGTTTGCTGTGTTCTTTGGTTTTGTTTTGTCCCTTTGTACTGAATGAAACACTTACGTTTACATCCTGCCTCCTCGTCTGCTATCCCTCGTGACACTCACCTCAACCTGATATAACACATTTGGGATCAAGTAGAGCAAAGACTGTGATCCAGGCCTTCACAAATGCACTTCTCAGAAGAATAGAAGCTGTTATAGCTGCTAAGGGTGGGCTCTAAAGTGATGTGATTTCGGGTGGGCTGACATCACATTAAACCCTATGGATTAAGAATGGGATGTCACTCAGGTTCATTTGCGTGTGAAGGCAGATGAGCGAATGATTCTAATCATCATGTTTACAGACTTTAAAAAGTACCGTAGATAAAAACTGTTTTTACTTTGCTGAATAAGGAGAGTTTGGTACATAGAACGAACATAAAGCCCACCTTAAACACTGCTGTACTGATTTTTATGTGCCCCAAATTTACTAAAAATATTCGAAGCTCCATGAGAATAGCACACTATGTGGAGAAATGTACTGTTCCAGGCTATTAACAGGATGCCAGCACATCGGACCAATAGAACTAATTAAACTATCCCAATTACCATAAAAAAATAAACCGGCTCATTTTCCTTTGTGCAACATTGGTTCCAAACATTGTGGAAAAATATGGAATTTTAAGCCCAGTGCTGTGAAAGCTAATAGAATCTTCAGCTGAGTGTACTGCTACATCCCTATTTATACTAGCTCTGCTTCAGGTTCCCATTTTTGCTCTAATGTCAGACCTAGAGCCATGATGTGTTAACCCAACAGCCCTGCCAAATCGCCACCTTTCCCCATCGACACACTTCTGAGACGCCAAACTGGGAGCGCGTTTGTCAGCTCCGATTTTCATCCGACTCCACCGACGAATGTCAACCCCCACACCTCCATATGCCAGCAGCTGAGCCTTACATCTTCCAGATCCAGAGCCAACAAAAGAAGCGGCCTCAGCCTCCAAGACCAGCGCCGAGAGGAGAAGAACAAAGGAGACACACTTTTCCACCTGTCAGCCTTGATCTGGGTGGAGATGTGGAGCACGCCTTACTCCACACAGCTCTCTCCAACAGTGGACAACATCCAATTCATATGATACATTCTGCAGCAACTTCAGATCAATGAGAATAGAGTCACGCTCTCCTGAGTACAGCTACACCGGGAAAACGAGCACATCTCTTTTTTTTTCTCTCTCTCTTTCTCCCTCTCAAATCCAGGTTTAATAAATAATGGATGAAATTATATCTGATGGTAAAATAAATACTAATGTTAATGAGCCCGGTTATTAAAAACAGTTTGCTGTCCACAGACTATTTACTGGAGTTCAGGTATGATTTGATCACAGTTAACCCCTTAAATAGCCTACACCCACCAGCAGGTGTAAGCCTCCATTCGTAACTCCTGTAACTTAAGAACAGTACCCAGACAGAGTGACACAAGTTAATTCATGATCTAAAAATCACACCTTTGCTTCTCCAAGCCTTTATGTTTCATCTCTGGCCTGAGGACAGTCTCACGGGCTGGCTTTAGCAGAACCCATGAACGCTCTACAAACACTCAAAAGGTTTGCTAACAAACACTCCCCACTGCTTCCTCTTTTATCTCTGATTAAAACACCCATTCTTGTTTGGAGAGCATTTGTTAACACAGCACACAGCAGTTTGTAGAAGGCCAAACAAACGTGTCCTCCCTTTCCAGCATCGCCTTCCTCACTGCAAAAACGCTCCTGCTGAAGCCTGAGGAACATGTACCTTCCCACCAGGGGCCCTTAATAAATAACAAACAAACAAATAAACACTCAAGCTCTACTTACGATAATCAGTGCACTTTGTGGAGTTTCTAAACACCTCAGTCTCACTGCTAGACTAAAAATAGTCATTCTCTGACCACCAATGAAGGATGACCACCACAAAATGTGCAGCAGCAGACTTTATCAGATCTCTGACTTCATCTACAAAGTGAACCTGCCAAGGTAGGAGTCTCTAAAACAGTTTACAGTGAGTTCAAACACTCCAGCAGCACTGCTGTCTCTGATCCAGACGTACCAGAACAACACACACCACCAGTGCTGAGTATGATCCATTACTCAAATAATACCTGCTCCATGGTGGTCTATTAAGAAACAGGGTGAAAAGTGGCTAACAGAGTGTGCAGAGAAACAGATGAGCTACAGTCTTGAAACTACAAAGTGCACCTATTTGGTGAGTGGGGCCTGTACAATGGTCAGTAAGTGTAGATACAAATCTGCATATTGAATATTGGATACTTTTGTTACACTGAACCCAGAAGAAGAAGTGGGATTACAATGCTATTCAGAAGGAAGATAAAGGTTTTCAGGATCAATAAATGATAAAAAGTTCAAATTGATTTGGTTACTTTTAAATGTGTAGCTTCGTAAAAATGTGTGTCTCTCAGTAGATCGTCAAGCCACCAAGCTTGCTAACGCAACATGCTTACGTCTGCCAATGGTGCTGGCACTACCAGGATGATTCATGGAGGGCATCACTGCTCGCTGAAAGTCTGCAATAGTGGGTGATGGGTTAGTCAGGTACAGCAATAAGGACCCTCCTTACATCATACATCATGTGTGTGACATACATCAAATCTACCCCTGGCAAAACTGTTACTCAGTCCAAGAATCAGTAGTGAAGCTATCAGCGTGGTCCTGATGCTGGTTCTATTTAACACTTCAAAGCAACTGCTAATAATGTACAATTCAATTGCAGCTGGCAGTAGTCAGGATCCAATAACTTGGTTCAACAGTCCAGCTTGATGCGCTATACTGTATGTAAGCCTGAAGCAATGATGTAGCTGACCGCACATGAAGTCCGCTGTTAACGCTGCCTTTCAAACTGTACCAGTTAGCATCAAACTACAGCAAAGTGGGGGATGGGCATCACATATGCAAGGCTGGATGCTAGCACATTACCGGAGTCGTGGGAGCAGTGTTAAGTCTGTCGCCATGACAACACTGAGGGGCGCTCTGGCAACAGGGCAGTACGAGTTCTCTGTCTTGGTGAAAATCAGACATTTTGTCCTACTGAGTGAGAGAGAAAGAGAGAGAGACGCACACCAAATCAGCCTGACCCATTTGGAACGGGTTCGCTCACTGTATTCACCTCCTTTGAAATACCTAACTCCCTTATTAATGTGGATGAAGTGGTACGTGTTAACGACCCCCGAGGCCTGGAGAACATCTGATGCAATATCGCGAGGAATACTGTCACGATGAATGAGGCAGAATTTGATGGAAATGAAAAATGAAGCGATTCATTACACTAAAATTCACAGATGTAAGCACAGAAAGTCATCTGCTCCGGCTCTCAGCGGCAGCCTCCTCTTAGAATTTTTTTTTAGCCGTGGCATTTTACACCAGCAGCCTGCGCACATCTGCCAGTGTGAATATGTGTAAACAAAGAATTTTATTACAAGATTTTACAGCCCACGCTTGCTTTGTTAAGCTTTTTAGCCTGCACATTCTCTCCCCGGAACCTGACCTGAAACAGCCTTTCACCTAAAATTCACTGCATATGGTTTCGCTGGCAGGTGAGCAGACAAATGCATCCATAAAAGCCATCATGCCAGGGTAGTATGGTGTGTTCAATTGAGCGAAACACTGAAATATTCATGACAGGCCCACAGCTCAGCCACTCACTAGTTCAGTAGGGCCTTGAGACCAGTGACAGGACATTACTGAGCTGTCATGCAAGGATGAAATGGGCTTTCAAGCTTTAGACTGAGATTTTGGAATGTCCTATTGCAGGACATCATCTGATGACTGAAACAATGAATACGAAGGTCAGTTGTAGGTCAGGGAAACTGGGGGGGAAGCGAGAGAAAAAATCTGCACAGGTAACTTAACCTTGTAATGGGATTGAATTGTACAAGGTCATTCTCAATTTCACTGCAATACACATGAACAGTGAGAACGGCACTGCTGAAAGGAATACGTGGAGATGAATATGCTGATAAAGGATTGTGAATGCTTGCTATTGTCCAGAATCCTGGGCCTTTATGCAGCAGATCTCAGACATTAAAACTACTGAAAATCGACACAGCATCTTATATATATATATATATATATATATATACATATATATATATATATACATACACATATATACATGTATATATATATATATATATATATATATATATATATATATATATATATATATATATATATATATATATATATATATATATATATATATATATACACACACACTCCAAACTAATCGAGTGTCATTTGCCAAAATGCATGCTGGTTACATTTTGATGCCGTAACACTAGTTCTTTAGAATTTAGTTCTTATTTTGCTCTCCAGGTATAAACTCCTGGTCTCAATTTAGGCACTGAAGTCTTTTGTCATTAATTAGGTTGAGGATAATGGAATAGATGTAAGTAGGCCATTAGCTGAACAATGTTCATTAGGATATGGAGATGTGGAGGAGATTAAGCCATAGTTCAAGATGTCAGCTGTGAAAAGCAAGCAGAAGGCAATGACTAGTTCATGAGTGAGACTTCAACATCAGGGCCAAATACTGGAGAAGGAGGCAGAGAACAAAGCCCCATAATCTTGAACCTTTAAGTGTTTCACTGTTAATTTAGTAGTGATGGAGCTGAATTGAACGACCTTAATTTGTTCCAGAGGGGCTATTTTTAACTGGGGATTTATGACCTGAAGAAAGAGCTATAAGCTAAAACTATTTTTTAAAAATCATATAAAAATACATAGTAAGCACATCAATTCATCCATCCATAACAACGAGCTGATGATCACTGATAGCCTCACAGGCAAAAATGAGTTTGTTGTCTATGTAATAAAGCCAGTGACCTGGTAGACAAATTAGCAAATTGCTGTCAGGCTCTGTAAATGGCTCTTATTTATATTTATATAAAGAACATTAAACCTACAATTCTAGAAGAATAAAACAACACTTAATAAAACAAAGCTACAGAAAGTACACAAAGTATGGTAAAGCTTACTAGGAAATTTCCTATTAACAGGCAAGTAAATAAGTATTGCAGAGCTGCAGGAAGAATCTTACACGTCACAACTGATCCGTCATGCTGAAAAACTAAAAACGTACAGTTTGTATTCTGAACATAGCTATATTTAGATGGTGGGAGAAAATACTGTCAGGAAAGCTTCATTGCAGACCACAGTCAAAATAGCCTTCTGAATACAACGTCAAAGGATGGTAAATCTCCTGGATGAGTTTGGTCGTTTTTCTGTCATTTTTCATTTAAAGTGGGGTCATTTGTCCAGATAGATGATAAATGTGTGCCAAATTTGTGACAGCTGATCTCACAACAAAGTGAAAGATCAACTTTTATGAAGATGACATTTCATCCAATAACTATTTTCCTGACTGGAGGGGACAGATGGGTCATACAGGGGTCACCAATTGCCTTTAGGAATATGTGACTGTGCTGCATCTAAATAGTGGAAATGGTGGAAGACCAACCAGGTCTTTGCAGGTGACTAATCAAAGATTCACCTTTTCAACCAATAAAGCAATAAAGACCTTGACATGGGTGTCACTAATTCTGACAGCTTCCATCTGGGTATGAGGCTGTTCTGCATCTACATAATAAAAACCAACCAAATCTTTTCAGGTGACTTACCATCCCACTCACCTTTTCAGCCAAAAATGCATTCATGACTGCAACGTTTAGAAGGGCCCTGGCATCAGTGTCACCAGCTGTGACAGTTTCCATCATATATGTGACTTCTATGAAGTCATATATTCTATATAAATAGTCAAAGGCTAATCAAATCTTTTTAGGTGACATACCATTCTTTTACGTTTTTACACACATTATTTACTGGGATGTACAGGCAGCCTTGGGACAAGCCTGTGAAATATGTGACTCCAATGCTTGTACACAAAAACATTGCGATAAAAAAACACAGTACCCAATATGCACAATATATGACAGGGAGCAAAATAGAAATTTAATGAAACACAAATATACCATTCACTAATAATGCACAAGCAACAGCTAAATTATTATATGACCCTAATTAACTGTCTCAATTCTACTTTTTATAAACATCGTTAAGGAAAGTGGTATTTCTGCCACACAGTGTGCTTTGACATGCTATTGACCTATTACATATAATGATCTATTTAAAAAGCTTCTTAAACTAATATAAGCTAAAAATCATATTTGTAATATGCTAATGGAATCCTTTTTTACTGCCTCTATAAAAAAAAACTTTTGTTTCTTGTACAACTTAATGCAACGCAGAACTTATGATGATTTAATAACAAAACAATATCCCAACAGCCTGCATTATTTGTCAGTGTATAATTCAGTGGGCTTCAGGCGAAATCTGATTCTCAAGTCATTATGTTTTGTTGGTTTAGGTAAAGGAATTAAAAGTTAGCTGAATAGCAGTGAAGGTAGTCACTTATTTCACAGCTGTCAGAACTGCTGACCCCTGAGCCAATCAATAACAATCTATCAATAAATCTCTTTTGGCTGAAAAGGAAAAACATTGGGGAGTCACCTGTGAATATTTGGTTGGTCTTTTTGGTGGACATGCAGAACAGCTACATTTTCTGATGGAAACTGTCACAACTGGTGACCCTTATGCCCAGGCCCACCTGTCCACTCTAGCAGTGAATGCTGTCTGGCTGAAAATGTGATTGGTCGATAAGTCACCAAAAAAAGCTGAACTTTCACATTTTTGTGAAGATGCAGTCACACATTCTGGCTACAGTCAAAACTGATGACATTGGGGGCAGGGCTTATCTGTACATCCCAGCCATGACATCTTTCACAATGAATGCCAGAATATCAGCTTCTTAACAGGGGTGTGTAGACAGGACCTGGTATAGGCAAATTAGCACATGGTGCCTACAATGGCTATGGTGACATTTGCAGAATTTGGTGTAACGCTGGTCATCATTTTGTCACAATCTTAATGTTCGGTCACAATCTATAGCTCTACATCACACAGAACATTACACAGAGGCACATAAACCTCCTCTCTGTCCATGTTGTCATCTTGCTTTCCTTTTTGACAGATCACGATGCTTACCAGGACTGGTATATTCATTAAAGTTACCCAACATGCAGTATTCAAAACTAACCAAACCTTTCTTGGATAAACAGCACGATGTCAAAACCAAGAGGAAGCCAAATTATTTGAACTCCCAGCCAAACACTCCTCATAGGCCAAGCAGGGAGCAATAATGATAGACAAACGACAAACAGCCCTACCAATCTGCTGCAGAAGCGGGACCTGGAGTGATTAACCAATCACAATTCTTTTGGCTGATTCTGTTTTCTGTACAGTCATGAAACACACCAACACATGTCTTCATTTTTCATCAGCCACAACATAAATAACAATATTTGCCCCTTAATGTCATAATGACAAACTGATGTTTCAAATCCTTACATGAAAAAACTGGCGTCTATTTAAATAACACAAATTAAATCAAATATCACACTGAAAGTGAGAGAAAACCACAATAAAGTCATGTGTCATTATGCTATGACACTTTGACATACCGCACTGTGCTAAAGCCAGAGACCACCCCTTTAATTACTCCCTTTCCAGTCCATGGCCATTGTGTATGAGGTTATTCATTTCTCAGTTTCACAGAAAAGCAGGAAACACATATTTAACAGAGAATTACACAGAAACCCAAACCAACTAAATTAAACATCTTCATCCTTTTTAGTGCGTCTCATTCACACAGCTTCCTTTTGTAACTGACTGCAGGGAGATTTCTCCACACCCAGTTTTTTTGCTTCTCACAATCCATAAAAACACATTCAATAATGTTCAGGTCTGGACTCTGGTGTGGTCAGCCCATTGTTTGGAGAACACCAGCAGCGTCTTTGGTTGATTAGAAAATTAGAAATGTTTATTCCTTTTCTCACCAAACCTATTGAGAGCTACACATCCTTTCAGACTCATAGCACTTGAGTTGTCTTCTCCCAGGGGAGGGATGGGTGTTCTCAGATGGATCTTGGAGTAGCAGCAGTATTTAAATACAACAGAAATACAACACACTTACTTGGCTCCCATTAATTAAGCTATAAAATTAAAGCACAGATTGGTTAACATAAAAATAATAAACAGGCCGACTACCATTAATTAGCTCTGATTCTGCTTTTGGCCAATTCTGACTGTGCTCATACTAAACAATCTATTAACTGGGAAAACTTTATAAGTGTGCATTTGAGAGTGAAACATATATATCAACAGCGCATTTAGCAAACCAAGGATCGGTTTAGATAAAAAATAATAACCTTTGTTTGTTTGGATTCTTGATGCAGGAGAGCAATGGTAGTCATTATAATGGTTGCTTGCCAAAAGCTTCAGCCGTCATTGTGTTTACTCCTAATTGGCTCCTTAATTAGCTGCCTGTCCTTAAATGATCTAACCTGCAACTAAACCTTCAAAATGATCCACAAAAACACACAGCCAGGGCAGCAGTGCTACTTCATAGTGTGATTCACTATCGCCGCTTCAGGTACAAAGAGGACCTGCAAGGACAGGCCAGGCCCGGGCTAGCTGGTTAGCATGCTAATGCCAGTGGACACTGCTGCAACACGGATGTCTTTGAAATACATAAAACAGTACAAGCAGTTATTTCTTCACATTTCGTTGCTCATTTGAATTATTTTCACAATGTTATAAACTAAAGTCTTCCATACTGCTCCTTTAAATTTTTATACATCATATTTTAGCATGTTCTTTTTTTTTGCTGGCCCTGTAAATAAAAGTACTGCTTTAAAAACACCTTGTTTAATCACGAAAAAAAATGATGCTTTGAGACGGACCTGTATCATTTTGATCAAAATAATTTTATTATTGTTGGACTACATGAATACTCAGGCTTACCAGGGAAACACTCATCCGTGTCAGGAAACTCACAGCGCAGTAACAAGCAACACCAATACTCCCAAAGGTTGTACCATCAGTATTACAAAGCAGCTTGTTTTCTCATTCTCACACTTCTGATACTTGGTTACAGTGCCACAAAGATTAGATACTGACTCGGCATATGACCTACAATACAGTGTTCCACCCACCAAAGTCCACTTTTGCACACACATTTTATGAAATGTATTTCTGTGAATCACAGCACTACATAAAAATAAATAAATAAACGCCAGCACATACCGCTGGGTGGTGAGATAGAAGACAGGAGAGGGGATGGATATATGAGAGGGTGAAAGATGGTGTGACGGATAGATGGATAGATAGGTGGGTAAATCTACACCTCTACATCTTTCCCTTTCTGCTCTACCTTGTCTGATCAGATCAAACGAGTGCACCGCGCTCCTGTGCGATTAGTCTGTGAGGTCGGGGACCAGCAGTGTAGTGGCGCAGGATTCCAGCTGCCACTTCTGTATTCACACATCCAAAATCTGCTCACAGATCTATACTTACAATTTCCTCATCATCCTCTGGAAGATAAGCACCCTCTGGAACAGCCCACACAGTCAGGTGGAGGCTAGTCTTTGTTCCAGTCTTCTGAAGGGGTCACTGCCAGCATTACTATATATGCAGGCTGACCAAACAGCACATCCTTTGTAGACAAGTCGATATTTGGATGCATCATACATACATACACACACACACACACACACACACACACACACACACACACACACACACACACACACACACACACACACACACACACACACACACACACACACACACACACACACACACACACATACACACATACACACATACACACACACACACATACATACACACATACATACATACATACATACATACATACATACATACATACATACATACATACATACATACATACATACATACATACATACATACACACACATACACACACACACACACACACACACACACACACACACATACATACATACACACACATACACATACATACACACACATACACATACATACATACATACATACATACATACACACACACACACACACACACACACATACATACATACGTATATACATACATACATACATACATACGTACATACATACACATACATACACACATACATACATACACACATACACACATACACACATACACACACACACACATACACACACACACACACACACATACATACATACGTATATACATACATACGTACATACATACATACATACACACATACATACATACATACACACATACATACATACATACACACATACACACATACATACATACATACATACATACATACATACGTATATACATGCACACAATATTGGTGTATAGACAGCCCTTCTTATTCAACTAATTTAGGTGCACCACCGCTAATTCAGGCGTGCAACTGTTCACACAGCTTGTAAAACATCATAACAGCCCACTAAATACACATGCTTCAAATATAATTAATGCTTTCACTTCACAAAGGCCTGGGCAACACCTCAGTGCATCTCAACGCAAAAATAACAACACATCACATTCCGCATTAAGACAATCTTAAAACGATCACATCCATTGAGGATTTCAGCTTGAAAGTAAACAGAAAATTCACTTCCTTTCCAGTGAAGTCTCCTGGCCAATGTCTTCACATTAGCCTTTAATAAAGTCTCCTGGTGGCCTTTGAAGTGAAATCTCAAGAGGCAGTTCCCCTTCATCAGCAGCGTTTGAAGATGTGGCTCACCTGTTGGGCTCTGCCCCCATCCTTCCCACCCCTCAGCAGACACACACACACACACACACACTCATTCATGAACTCACTCTCTGTCTCTCTGTTTCTGTCTCTCTCTCTCCCAAAGTCCTCACTGCAGAAAATCACACAGGCCTAGCAGTGCTCTTAATATCACTCTGCCATTTCCAGGGATTGCTTATCTAGTGGAAAGTAGTGCAATTACTTTTATCAAGCTGGGCTTGATTCAGTCTCTAATAATACACTTGGTCTCTACTCAAAGACAGATAAAGAGAAGCTCTCTTTATAAAGGTTCGAGTCAGACTGATTGGAATGATTCACTAACCCCGGCATGTGCTTGAGCTGATTGGCCTTACTTCAGTGACCGAAGTACAAGAAAGACTTATTCTTTAGAATGGAGACCGTGTTCATGTACCGCAAAGACAGGAACTAGTCATGTTTACTTAGTTCTATGCACTTCAGCAACCTCTTAATGTCTCTGTGCCTTTCTGAAGTAACAACAACAAATGTATTTCTAAATCAAGTGCATTTACTTCCATCATATAGTCAGGGTTTGGAATGGTGGGGGAAGGGGGGGGGTTATCTTCCCTCTTGTTAAACAACCATTCCACCGTTCCATCCTCATCATATGTTCCATGTCAAACACACAAGTTCTGATACAGGGAATCCAAAAGTGTGTCTGCCAGGGTTGCCAAATTTGACAGGCTAGTTTTAATACGCTGTTGTGTTTCTGGCGAGGGGCAAAGTTCTGGTGGAGATTTTGCTAGACCTGGCAATCCTACCTATGATTTGCAGACTCTAAAAAGAAACACAGTGTTAATCAATGAAACTAACCGGCAGTTTATAATCGGTGAGGAATTTTCTTTATATTCAGTTAAACAAAGAGTTAAAACAATACCGTATAAAAAGGCTGCACTGCCAGCTTCTCCCGAAGGAGAACTGCTGTACTAAGTTAGTGACATGTTATTGCCAACACCATTTTCAGAGCTTTGGTGATGGGCGTTATCATGTGTGACATCCAGAATGTTTTTCTTAGAGGGAATAAATTGCTGATCAGAGGTTGAGAGCCATCAATAAATTATCTATTATAAATCTTGGATGCCACAGTATTTTATGTCCTATGGAACATTTTAAAAGGCTTTGTTAAACACGCAAACATGAGCAAGTGTCTTACATGCTCTGCTTTAAGCCATTACTCAGCCTGTAGCCGCTTCTCTTGGGCTGGATACTTTTCTGCAACTTTTCTTTTTTTTTAAAATTTTTTTAAATTTTTTTTCATTGTGAAATGTCTCTTAATGTTCCACTTTTTGGTTGTTGACAGTTTCTCGTTGCATCTTAAACATATTTAGAAACCAGCGCATGAGGGCATTTAAATGTCCATTTGTCTTAAAACGTGTCCAAGATTTTTGTCTCTCTCTCTTTATTGCCATTTCGTTAGCTACCAGCTGGACGAGATTGCTTTCATATTGCCTTTGTGCAACAGAGACTCTCTGGTGCCAATCTTCAGGCCTCAAAGTTAGTAAATTAGCAGTTATACATTAACTTCAGACCATTTGGTGTTAAAACTGTGTTACACAAAGATTTATGCTAATTCTACTTTGGAGCCACAAGGGGACATTAAAAAGAACTGCATGTGGCTCCTGAGCAGCATGTTGCTCAACCAATTACTCTCAAAACTCATGGAATGGCACACAATAAACTTTAGTTCCAAGATGCTGTGTGTACTAGAATAAAGGTTTTATAGCTTTCTTGGATAAGAACAGCTAAATGAATAGGGACATCATGTCATTGCTTTCAGCACTTGTAGTACAAGACATGCTCACATGATACAACAAGGACACCGTAAGTATTAATGAGGAAGTCTGCAGTTTCCTTTTAACAACACTGCCATTCCTAAATGCATCCCGCTAGACTATGCTAAACTGGACAGTTTAACTAAGTCCTGGGTAAGCTAAGGTTTGCTATACTGAATCCAACAGGTATAAAACTAATACAAGCAAATAAAAGTTTTGCAGTCAACATACAATTACAACATACACCAGACTAGAACTTCACTAAACCTGCTGGGAATCCTTTTAATCCCCCACATAGCCTAACAAATTCTATTTCAAAGAAGCCACATACACAGGCCTGATTGTTCAGTCTGTTTGTCAAAAAGCCATAAAACACTTCAATAAGACCACAGGTCCACGCTAGTGGTTTGCACCAACAGACCACATTATAAGAACCTCCATCTACAGGTAAAAAAAAAAAAAAAAGCCAGAGATGCGCTTAAAACATTCCCCTGGGCCTTCTCCAGACGCAGTGCTTTCTAAGATGCTTTAAAATGGTGGTAATACTTGCACAAATATTTAGAGAGCTTTGGGTGGAAAAACCAACGAATCATGAAGACTAAGTTTAGCTGACAGATGTAAACACCATTTGGGTTCTAACTAGAGCAAGAAGGCCTCTATGTAGACACCTTCATAGCAGCTCAGATATGGAAAAGAAAAAAAAAAAAAACACTGTGGTTTCTATTTTCATCCTAAGGTAAAAGAAAACATTAATAATGGAAGTGATCAAGGTTGTGAGATTTGTGCAAGAGACTAATAAGTAAAAGGGAACTTGAACCCTACTTAAGCTTGATTAGTTTTAACAAAAGACGACCAGTAATGTCAGCAGTGTGTGAAATGACCGGCTGATTCATACAGGATAAAGGATCTGTGTAATTTCCCCAAACATCCCAGATCAAAACATCATCACTCTGATGTTTGCCTTAGCATTAGCATTAGCAACAGGTGGCACATTTGAACAACTGGACAATGACAACATGTTGTTTGGCTAGTACAGCGATTCCATATGATGGTGCAAATCACAGTGTATGGGTGGGGAAATACACAGAATAGTTGTGGATTCCAGTAGAATTGTCATAAACCTGAGGATTACGGAGCTGGGTCACACCAAGCTGTGTATAGAAGCTCACTTCAGAATTATTAAGTGGCAGACTTGTAAGATCTACAGACATAGCTGGTGTACTGGATTACAATCACAGACCTCATTAGTAATCACTCAATTTACAGCACTTCCACACAAAAACCTAGATAGCATCTCTTACACTATTAAATATCAGAGATGCTATCAGGAAGTCAAAACTGATCTTTTAATTTAAAAGACTAATAGGAGACTAATTAATAGACTAATGAAATATCAGCCCAAAATAGAGCCAAATTACATATCTCCTTCCAAGGCACTGATCGTAAACAGGATTAATTCAGAAGCAGGGGCTATCAGCAGCTGGTCAATGAGTGGAAAGAGGCTGCCTTCCTCTGCCTAAGCCAACAACGCTGAATGCTCCAGATTCACTTAACGTGGCAGCTCTAATGAGTTGGATAAGAGAACAGGCGGCAGATCAATATCATATACACAGCTTTCTCTGGCCTTCACAGCCTCCATAGCAACAATTTCTCATAAGGATGCTTGACATACCACAGGAGAAACTGATCTGACGGCTAGGTAAAAGCCAGCATACGATTTGGGGCAAATCTTATGAATGAGTTTATGGATGTCGGCTAGTTAACTTCATTACAATGTCAAAATGTAAGATTTCTATTATTTTATTTTCCCAGTATTTTATGGCATGTGTTTTTCTACCACATTGTTTTATGTATTGTTTTTTTCATTGTTGTAAGTCCTTTTAAAGCCTGACGCTAACCCAGCCGTGAAGATGGCTTTGTCAGCAATTTTCTCTGTTACACTGAATTATGAAATAGACCACCAAAAATAAACATGGCTTCCTTGAATAAGAACAGCCAAATTAATGGGGACATTATGTTTCTACTTTCAACGCTTATAGTACAAGACATGCTCACAAGCTATAACAAGGGCAGTGTAAGTCTTAATGAGAAAGATCTACAGGATGAAATAATGGTCCGCAGATTCCCATATGCTGAGGGGATAATGGGGACTATGTTAAAGTGAATAGCTTATTTGATTCCATGAAAAGTCAAGCTATGCTGCCTCAATAGGCTTTACTATACATTTACATTTACGGCATTTAGCTGACGCTCTTATCCAAAACGACTTACAAGGTTAATCATATTACAGGGAGGCCAATGTAGTGTTAGGAGTCTTGCCCAAGGACTCTTATTGGTGTAGCACAGTGTAGTCACCCAGACTGGGATTTGAACCCCAGTCTCCCACATGTAGTGATGGTTCCCTAGTGGGTAGTGGTGTTATCTGCTGAGCTACACCAACCACTAGTACTACTGTACTAGTGTTATATTATTAATAATATTATTAACATTATTATAATTATTATATTATTAATCACATACCTTTTATGATTCATTATTGATCCATTAAGTCCACTCTTATTGTCTTACATTACAAATCTATAACCCTCAAACCCCAGAGTTCCACCTAGATTATGTTGTGTGGTTTTAGGGCTGGTAACTATTCTCATTCATTTTTACTGCTTTTCTAATCTCTTATTTTATTCCTTTGAATTAAAGAGGCTCTTTTGCTTATATGCCTGATATGTGCACTTGCTCCATTTACAAATCGAGGAGTTTGGTTTTGTGATATGAGCCCTTTAAAGCTACAAAAAAAAAAAAAAACATCATTGATATAATAAACAGTGAAAGCACTTCCTAGGTCCCAGGTCTGTGTGTTCTCTCTGTGGAATTGAGTTATTCTGAATCTAGTGGTTCCAAGCATCACATATGGACAAAAACACCAAGCTGACATGATTGTGTGTCATGCATGTACTGTTACATTATTCCTTAGAAGGAAATGAACTACTATTTGACAGGCCTCCTTACCTCCCTCAGAATGATAGGGTTCCAGTCTGGTGGTTCACAGAGTAATACAGTTCTCCATATCTCTCTGAATAAAACAGGCGACTGAGGAGCTTTGCCAAGATAACATATGGCCCTCAAAGATTCTTTAGGGAAATGTGACTAAATCATCATCGCTTTTCAGCTGCTACTGCAGCGGTGCTGCTCAAAAACAGGTGTGAGGACAATGAGCAAATAGGAATACATGTGACTCCACATCCATAAATTCCCATGTCACTGAATTCAACAGACCACAATTAATTAAAGCCTCCAACAAGTGTGTGTTCCTAAAATCTGGACTACAAGTGCTCCATGACAGTGGAATGGAAGTGATCCCTTCCTCTTTAGTCAGATCTAAACCAAAAACACATTAGGAAAACCACGAGCATCTATAATTCATGGAGAGCTGTGAATACTGTGTATTTTGGGAGAGAAAAAAATGAATTATACAAATGTTACAAATCCTGACAAGAGTTCCTCTGAGGGAAGTGGAATAGTTGTTTGGAGGGATATGGATGTGTGGGAGTGCAGCAGGTGGGTTAGAGGAGTTTTAGGGCCCAGAGGGGCTGTTTCACCTCCAATCTGTGTCATGCCGAGGATGGATACGGAAAGGCTGCCGGAGGGGCTGCCAATGGAAGAGAAGTCATTACCACTGCTCAGATGACTTATGGATCCACCTATTACCATTTTTCACATAATCTCTCTCAGTGTGAGCTCAGCAGGGCACGTGCTGGCAGAATCAAAAAAGAGCCGCCGGGGGATCCGATTACAAAATACACACCAGGGCAGGCTGACAGGGATGGAGGTGTGGTTTAAAGGTGGGAAAAATAAATGCCTTGTGATTCTCTCTTATAAGACTCTGAACTGATTCCCAAAATGTTGTAACAGGATTTTATGCAGAATGATCCTACAAACTAGTGTTATAAAGGAGCAATTTGCAAGATGAAGCAACCTGTCAAATTCTTATTCCAAACGATAGAATGCCAACATGCCAACAGAAAATGGACTTGCCCTCCTCCTCCTTCAGTTCTGGCCAGTCTATGAGAAACTTTGCAGGTTTAGCATCAGGTTTAGAGAATGTTACGTCTTGGTTTGCTTTTACTCATATTACATTGGTTTGCTGCTGAATCTGGTTTCTTGCTGAGAGCTGGTGACGGCTGTAGTTATGATTGCTTGTCCAGAGCTTTAGCCATTGTAGCGTTTACTCTTCCTTTCACTGGTTCCATGTCCTTAAATGATCTAACCTAGAGAGAGACCCATGCTTTTGTCAAAATACCAGCTGGATGAAGCAACACATCAGCTGCCAGAGGTGCCAGAAAGTAACTGCTGGACCATTTAAAGTGGAGCTTGACAAAGCGAGGAAGTTGCCATTAAAAATACATTTTCTTCAGTTAGGTGGAACCAACAACAGAGCAGTTCCCATGCTTAGCTCTTCGCTCCCATGTGATGATAGCAGCTTTGGTGGATTCTTAAAAAACATAAGGCACCTTCACAGAGATGGATCTGAAGCCGTGGGCAGAGACGGGGGCGGTATTGTTCTAATCAGCCACCCTTGATGTAGGAAGGGGAGCCAAATCTGAACAGCTTCTCTTATTTTCTAATCTATTTAGCCTACAAAAAAGCTGACAGGGCTCTCTCACTTCCCTCTCTCCACGCACTCCAGATACCCAAATGTATGAGTTTTTCATAATGTGTTTGTTTTTGACTGTTTGAAGGATTTAGTGAATATCAAATGCCAGAAACACTTTTTCAAACTGATTTCTTGTATTAGATCATGCTTTTGATTCAGAAGCAATAACAAAAAAAAGTCATATTTTGAATATGTAAATTCAGCTTACTTGTTTCCTTATTTAAATTTCTTTCATGGTGAAACAGACATGTAATTGTTTGATTCATTGGCCAGAAACACAGTTGATAGATGAACCGATCAGAAACAATCAATAGCTGTGGCCCTTGCTGGCACCTAAACTAAAGCTGAACCAAATCATGAGGTGACTAGAGATTCCCGCACCTAGTCTGCATATTTTATATGCCCATACAGAAAGTAGATCATGATAATGGAGGGTGCCACATAGACAACTCCATTACTGTTCTCCTCTGTCTGTCACACACACACACACACACACACACACACACACACACACACACACACACACACACACACACACACACACACACACACACACACTGTCAGACACACACACACACACACACACACACACACACACACAATCTGCACTGCAGTTCCAGCCTTGACAAAAATGAAATATGATGCATGCAGGTTCACAAACTGTGAATAAAAAAACATCACAGTCAGCAAGAGTGTGTGCGTGGGTGTGTGTGTGTGTGTGTAGGTGTGTGTGTGTGTGTGTGTGAGAGAGACAGAAGAAAAATATGCTGCAGCTTGTCAGCCTCAATGAGCCTTAACACCCCACACACAACACTGTCCCTTTCTTTCTTTCCTTTCCTCTCATCTTCTCTGTTTTCCCATACAGCTCCTCTATACACACTTACATCACCAGACGCTCAACACAAACACACAAGCATGCACTAACACAGACACACACAGAAAGATCAGAGAGAACATACAGATTCTGTATCTGAGCCAACCTGTCAGATTAAAGGCCTCTTGATGTGAGTCTTACACAACAGAGAACACACTCTCTCTACTGCTCTTTCTCTTTCACTCCTGCTCAGCCGTCAGCATTATAACCACCAGCGTACATACTACTGATGCAGGATCTTCTTCAGAAACCTTCCTGATGTGCTTCAGTCACAATATCTGATGCCGCACCACACAAATATATAACGCAAGTCCATGCTTTTATGCAAGTCAGTGTTAAACAGTAGGGGAGGCTCTTTTCTGTGCTGTACACATGAACACTACTATGGGTGGACTGATACAAGACTGGCCTAGCCAAAAGTCTTACAAAATAAGAACTGATCCGAGTGAGAGGTAACAGATTTGATATATTTGATTTGCTTGTTGTCATTGTCATCCAAGATATGCTTCACCAGCACTGATGTTCACAAGTATCAATATTTTTCTCTGTCCAGCATTTTTATTGTCCCTAAGGAACTGAAGAAAAAACACCAGACCGGACAATTTGGATCTCTGAAGATCTTTTCAAGCCTCTAATTTCTCTTCTGAGTGCCAACCTGTCTTGGGTTTCTTGACCACTGAATTCTTTGTTGTTAAATGATCCAAGTAAGCAAAAGCTATTCACCCTTTCTACACCTTCAACATCAGGGTAGTTAACGGACTGTCCCTAAGTCAAAACCTGTTTTCTTCATATTAAGCTGAAGTCTTTTCACTCCGTTCTATAGCTTTACTTATATAAACCTTAAGATCACAGAGCCTTCACATATAGAAGGTTATTGATGTCTCAATCAAATCTTCATCTTCTTCCTTCTCTGTGGTTGTGGAGTCTAGTGGTAGCCGTAGAATCTTTGCAACAAAACTATAATTATTGAAGTAATAAAGACCAGAAAAAGTCACAAAGTCACAAATGTTTACCATTTCAGGCCATTTAGATGTCATGATATCTTCCTCTAGATGCAAGCACATTCAACAAGCACAGTTTAACAGACACCTTAAATTCACGTAGGAAGTCACAGAACACGGTTAAGTTTGTGGGTGATGTTTATGTGTAGGAATATGAGTTAGTTTTTTTTGTTGTTGTTGTCGTTTTTAAGGGGATCTCTTACGCACATGATACTATGTTCACATGTTCATGATGGAGCAGGATGCTTCAGAGTGGTACATTGTTTTACATTTACATTACATTCATGGTATTTAGCTGATGCTCTTATCCAGAGCGACTTACAAGGTTAATCATATTACAGGGAGGCCAATGTAGTGTTAGGACTCTTGCCCACAGACTCTTATTGGTGTAGCACAGCATAGTCACTCAGCCCGGGATTCGAACCCCAGTCTCCCACGTGTGGTGGTGGCTACTTAGCAGGTAGTGGTGTTATCCGCGTGTGCATGGTGTGCCAAGCTGGCTGGTAGCTACGCAATAAGAATTGTGTTATGGGATGGCATCGTTTTGTAACAGAGAAAAGGGTTGGAATTCCAGCAAGACAAAAAAAAACCTTGTGATGCTTATTGTGTATTGAGAAAATGTCTGCAAGCATCATCATTATTATATTTTTGCCATATCATTTATGAATAAAAGCACCTCTGAAATGATGATGCTGTAAGAGAAGCCAAAAATCCTTTACATTAATGTGCAATGATGTCATTTTATTAAATCCTGTGTAGTTTAGAGCAGCTAATAAACTGAACAGATTTTGATATGATAGCAATAACACTGTACTGATACACAACCATGCACATTTAAGATCACATACCAGCACGGACACTTTTGTGAATTGCACATTTCTCATTACTGAAAGCATCATCTGAATAAATGTACCAGTTCCACAGACTACAAAGAGTAACCCTACACAAATCTGCGCATAAAATTAAACAGCGCTTAAATTTCCCCAGCCCGACTCTGTGTGGCCACTTCAGCATCATTAATGATGCAGTAGCACCATTAGAGGTGAAGCTTTTTTGTATATAATAAAGCAGAGGGAGAGTAAACTGTTATAGACCACACTGCTTAGGCCGTATGTGCTACAAATGGACTCCATTAAGTGCATATCTGATGGAGGAGAGATTCATGCAAACCACAGTGCTATTTTTAACCTGCTGACGTTCAATCCTGAACCATTGTTTCTGCTGAGAAGAAAAAAAAAATAGTGATACCAGCGGGACTAAAGGAACTGACTGGCTGTAGTCATGTTGGTTAAAGATGCTTCAGTCTCTTTCAGCATGTACGAAAAGCCGTTAGTATAAACAATAAACAGAGAAAAATCAGGACATTTACATGTGACGTTTATACTCTATCAACATCAGTACAGAAATAAGCAGGACACATCCTGTGTAGCCACACCCATCCTGAGCTATAGAAAATGGCACCCAATGCAAATAACTCAAATACTGTGTTTAAAAGATTTTAAATACACCAATACTGCACCTTACTACCCGCACGAAATCATCAAAGGTAATAGGACGCGGCCATAGCAACACAGCGAGCACTTGCCGCTACCCACTTGCAAACCTCTCCATAATAAATAACACACCTACAAACACATGCTCACACACTCCCTGATGCCCTCTTGCCTTCCGCTCTTCCTCCCTCTTTGAATGTGGGCAGAGTGGAGCAACGGGTCTCCATCAGATGTGTCAATACCCAGCAGAATCATCCTTCATTCCGGTTCTGCTCAGAGACAGTCTGCTGGAGTCCCTCCGGAAGCAGGGAAAAGGTGATGGGAAAGGGTGAGTCTAGGGAGCCTCTAAGTGCTGTCAGGTCATTCACTATACACAAATGGAGTTCGAAGGGCTGCCAGAAACCCCACCCACCCCTGCTGAGACCAACTACCTCGCACATATGGATAGAGCAGTAACAGTAAGAGACGGGAATTAATCTCCGACAAAGGGAACAGTCCAAATCCATGTCATACTACAGTCAGTAAGGATCATCAAGAAGGCTGTGTCCACAAAGAAGATTACTTTTATAGGCAGTATGTTACTATCAGTACCAAGTAAACATGTCACATAGAATACAGAACAAATATAAACATCCAAATATAGAGAACCTGCAAACAACAGGAACCGGTGTTTAGTAACGGCACATACAACACAGTAACAAGTAGCTGTCCGTTATTACATCACCTAATTTAAATGATTTGATGCAATATAATATGGGAGCTGACTGAATAAGACTTTGTTTCTCCATTTTGCTCTTTTTTCTTTCCTTATTGTTTTATACATAATATAAAAAATGCCAGACACGCTTTACATTGGGTCAAGACTGATGTATCCACATAGACTTCAAATTATACTGTTACATATGACTGTTGATCGCTTCAGGAAAAACGAATTCCAAAACAGATCCTGCACAGGGAACCAACATCTGCTACTAAAAATGGTTATTCAAGGGTAGACTAAAAAAGGAACCGGCTCTATACAGAACCATGCACATTTGAATGCACACATGCTTCTCTGCATGGTCAAGTTTTTGCTTGTCATGTTAAAACGGCCTTTTTCTTAACCAGGTTTATTCAAGGCATCATGACGGCCTTTAAAGGTAACAGAAAAACTGTACTTGCATTGGCACAGTTGAATAAGAAGAGTTTGGTACACAGAACCGTCATAGCATGAACCTCAAACACTGTTGTCTCCTCCTTCAAATACAAATATGCATTTACAAAAGAGGGCAGCAAAACATTCCAGAATCCTAAACTGCTATGTCCCAGTCTTTAATACATTAACAACTCCATATTTAAATAACAGTGCAACCGCAAAGAACACTGCAGGCTATGTAGAGAAATCTGCCTCCACAGTGTGAGGAAGTCTGCACTTCTCACACGCTTTCCAAGGAACCGTGCCTTCAACAGACATGGCCGATGTTCATCTTTAAACAAAGCTAAAGTTGGCTTCCTGTTCAGCAGCTTTTCAATTAAAGAGGAACCAGGCTGAACCCATGGCACAGTTTGGAACAGAACATTCTCAAAATTAGCCGGCATAAAGGAGCCTTTACAAAAACATGACTACGCTCTTAATCTGCTGCTTGTTTAAATCCTCCTCAACAAACGTTATTCAAATACCATAATCATTATTACAAGCATAGCCATATCGACTAGCTCTGACCAACACTGGCTGGGTTTTCTTTGTTTCAGGTGAAAACACAGCCCTGTCTCAGAGGCTCAGCACTGCACTGAAGATGGAGAGAGAGAAGGAAAAGAGTGAGAGCTGAAGAGAGGCAATGGGTAGGGGGGCCCTCTTGATTTAGAAGAACCACTTAGGATTTATTCTGCTTGCATCTTTCATTACTCTCTGAAGCTTTTTCTCTGGGTGAAGAAACAAACATGCTCTGTACCATCCATTTTAATGAGACTTCTCCCCAGCTCATGATCTACAAACTCGCAGCACTGATGAGCTAGGCCTATGAAAGATTGTGATGTACGTATTAAGTAGAGTGAGCTTAATGCTGACACAAGCACAGCAGCAGTAGCTGACACTAGCTCGGAGGGCCCAGATCCTAAGTACTTATCAGGACAAGTCTTGGCGCTTATACGAAGAGCCTAGTGGCGGCAAACACAAAAAGTCATTTCCTTCACTGATCTTCTCTCCTTACATGCCAGCGTGCTCTCGACTCCGCAAACTCCTAAACCCTAAAGCTTGGCACCAACAGATATGCCTCTTATTAAGAGGTCAACGTTAACAAACTTCGTCACGTACAAGCGTGAGCTGCCAGCCGTCCTCAGGAAGGTTTTATCACAGACACAGAATGGAGAATACAAATTACATTCGTCAAAATCCTGTAGAGCAGCAGTAATTGTAGATAATCAGCAGCTCCATCTAAAGCGGCTGGATGGAGTTTTTCATTGTTCCAGTCATTAGGCAACAGGCTGAATGAGGAAGGCAACTGTCCTGTGCTCAATGCTACCCAGGTTCTGGATTTGCTACAGTTCCCCTGTGGAAATGAGTGGAATCTGATACTCTGTAATCATATACCATCCTGAAACACTGAGCACTAAAACCAACCTCCTCCTCAGAACAGCAGCATTTTCATTCCGTCTACACCTCAGAGAACTGGATTTACTCAGCAGGGCAGACCTGACTTTATTTCCAATGAAAGAAAGAATAAAGACCATTTCAAGAAGCTTACCTTTGCTGTGCCAGGAAGCAGCGACCAGGGCTAAGGCATCACCTACAGAAGCAGAAAGAAAGATTAGCTTGATTCTTGTTTAGACACACCCCCACACACTCCCTCACCCGTTCTCTTTCCCTCGCTCTCTCATGCTCCCACACACACACACACACACACACCAGAAGCTAGGTTAATGACTGTTCTGGTGCTCCGACTCTGTTTTGCACTAAGGCAAAAAAAAAACAAAAGTCTTGTTTGTTTCCTTTGAATAAGCAAGAGGCCTTGAACGTCAGCCTTTAGCTCCAAGTTTAAAAATGAAATACTTTTGGCATCACTCACACCTTGCTTCAAGGATACAATGCTGCAAAATGTTTCATTCTCTGTGTGATAAAGACTTTACATTCCATCTACAGACAGACAGCTCGGCTTGACGAGGGGGTAAGGTTTACTGACAAAGATGTGCCAAAAGAATGAAAGAATGCAGCTAATAAAACCCAAAAATATTTAACTTAAAATGGAAAATACGCTTTTCTTTATCACAGTATAATTATTATTCCTTAAAGATGCACAGTGATACTGTAATCAGGTTTGTATTGGAGAGTATTCGGTTAAAAAGGTTACCCTAATGGAAAAATGTGACAATGCCAGTGGACAATGGACATTCTATTGACGACACCATCTAATGCAAATGCACTGGTTAAACACCAACATTTATAAATGATCAGGAACATTTAGCACCTCACCCCAGCAATCCTCCAGCTCCAGCAACAACATTATAATAGTCACAGTTTTCCTCAATACAAATCTTGCTCAAAATATTAAGAAAACACCAAATTATAGACCCTACTGATATTTGTTTTTCATATCCTTAATGACAATCCAAGTAGAAATATTTATGTACACACACACACACACACACACACACGTTTTCTATTTTTCACAGGCTTCTTCTTTTTCTTAAAATCATTATTTTGGAGATAAAAGGTTTGTTCCAACAGCAGGGATCAATTATTATGACATTATTAAAATAAATGAAAGAAAACTAAATTGAAAGTTAAAGTTCAAAACATCACCAGACACTATTAGCTCTTGGACAACGTCTGGACAATGTCTGTGTCCAACCTGTGTCGCTGACCCGAGGTGTGTTCACCATCAGAACCGCAGCCACTTCATTACAAGCAAATTAAAATAGTCGCATACTTGAGCTCCACGCCTGCTAAAGGTGAATGAAAACACAGGTCAAGAGAGGCCTTTCAACACACAAGTCATGCCTGTCAGTCAAGAGGGTGCAAGGTTCAGCCATATTGTGATTTGATCCATATTCATGCTCCCACATCCATACGACCTTAAATAATGGGGGCAAAGGAGGTGCAATTACTTGCTGCCACAGAGGCGGAAGATTTATGGACGATGGCTGCACCCCTTTAAACATATTAATTTGGAGACATTTGCAATTCATTAATTCCTCTTCCCACTTCATGATGCTGGGTGTCATTATGTGGCCGTGATGGTGGAGTAAGCTCCCACTCCAGCATGCACAGGTCCAGCAGTGCGCTGACTGACAGGGCTCTTAATGAGAACAGAGAGGCATCACGGCATGACCAGCGTCTGAAGAGGCCCTTATAATCCAGCGCTGGCCGAGCCTGTGGGCAGCCCGCCTCCTTTCACCAGCCCGTGGGTGCGCTGCAAGCCTGGCCATTGTCCCAGTCCAGTTTTAGAAGTTCTGCCTTACCTCGCTGTGAACATAAAGCTGGAGCACACTTTGATTGGAAAGCTATGTTTTGTTCTGTGCACCAAACTAACAACAGCTTCACCAGACCACCATTTCACCAGATTAAAAAACCATTTCCCTTTACAAAAAAGATGTAAAAAAAAAAAAAAAAAAAAAAAAAAAAAAAAAAAAAAAAAAAAAAAAAAAAAAAAAAAAAAAAAATACCTGTTACCCTTTGAACCCTAAGGACCTTTATGTGGTCCTGGGGGTGGTCATTATAGCATCATCGGTATATACACATACTTACACTTATATAACAGCATTTTATTACAGGAGTTTATAAACTTAAACTTTTCATATATATAAAGTTAAAAAAGCCTGTAATAAAATGCTGATATATTTTACCTTTCAAGCTCACATGGTATCAGAGTCCAATGAGTCATGCAGGCGTAAGGACACTACATATTACACTTATGATGTCAGATATTCACACGCAAAAACAAACAAAATCATGATTCAGTTCGTAGGTGAGGCCAAACATTCTCTAAGTAGTATGTTTCTGAGCCATTTTCATTAATCAAACCAGCGATCCTCTAGCCAGCCCCAAAAATAAGTTAAAGCTATAGTATCCATATGCCTGTGCGATGCATGTCCAGGTCATGGAGAAATCAGACTTCCTTTCAACTTTTTAAAGAAATTTGCAGGGATATTTTTTCACATTCAGTCTTAGAATCTAGCATTTTCTGCTTCTCACAATCCAAATAATCCCAGGCATACTGTTAATGTTGAGGTCGGGACTCCTGTATTAAAATTCTTTTTTTAATTGTATTTTTGAACAATTTCTACACATCAGAAACACCCTCTGAATGGTTTCGTCTGGTTTGACTAGAATGAAAGTAATGATCTCTGGTCTCTGACTTTCGCACAGTGCTATAAAATGAAATATCCATATGGCTGAAGGCTTAAGCTTGCTCCCTCCAGTGGAGTATCCATATGTCAGGGGCAGCGTAGACAAACCTTCCTGACCCTATTTTCAGTGTCACTCAGTTCAGCGTTTTAGCTTAAAAAGTAAAGGTGGTCTTACCTTCTATAGCTCTGCAACCCTCTAACCAACTGTACACAAAAGGAAACAGTTTCTACTGCCGCCAGTGTGGGATGAGCTATTTCTCCTGCAGATCTGAAATGAATTATATATAGTGTATATAGAGATAGGAAAAGGACTGGACCTACATCAGAAACCTGCACCGTAATGCTCATACTGTAGCTCCTCATAAAGACCACACAATCACTTTATGAGCATCATCCTCGGCCAAGTCGTCATACATTCCAATTATGTTGGCCCAGTGTTGGCTTTGCACCCCTGCTGTTGAAATACCAGTGGCTAACGTATTGATATTGGGGTAATACACAATGGTCTATTCTCCCAGAGACACCGAATAACCTTTCAAAAGACAATTTAATAATTTATTAATATGCAATTATTACCACAGAGTCAGAACTAAGCATGGTCTTAAATATTATATGACCAAGAGGTTTATATTCCACACACAAACACACACACACACACACACACCACACACACACTCTACCTGTGTACTACCAAATGGAACACTCCAAGGCCAAAGAATTCAGGTATCCTACATAAACTGAGCTGCATAAATAGATACAGTGATGAATGTTATTTCTTTCCACCTTCAACTAAATATAGACAGCTATAATGCAATTATAAAATTATTATGTAGCCATACAACCAAAGAGGAACGTTAAATCAGTGTTGGTTTTGGAAAATATGCATATGGCAGATGGGAAAAAGAATCATTCATACTTAATTTTGTAATATTCCGATTCCTTTGCCAAATTCAACAGCAGACCTTGAAAACCAGAAAGGAAGAAAGGAAATTTTTACAGCACAAAACCTGTGTTTCCATTAATTCCACTACATTAAGTTAAGCTATGACATGCATCTCGTTCTAGGCAGCATTATAAACGCAGAGTTATGGACAAAGCAATGCTTGCTGCAGTGGGTGGACTTCCTTTCAGATTCAAGGTTCACAGCTTTTGATAAATACACGGCACAGCCAACTTAACGCTTTCTCACTTCCTTCCATCTTAGACTAGAGTCCTTCACAGCCCATTAAGTCATCCACTTTACTGAAGGTCAGGCTAGGAGATGCCAAGGGGAGCCATAAAGCCCAGTCCACACAGCAGCAGGAACAAGCCAGGCCAGAGACGCTCTGGACACTTTACATGTTTCACTTTATTTCAAGCCAGTTTCATTTCATGCATGAATGCACGTTTTGTCCTTGTCATTTCATGCATAAGGAAACGTTACATTTCTTTCCATTTAATTTGAGCGGTCCTGATGACTAAATGAAAGGTTTGCATCCTGTCAGTACCTAGACAGGAGAATCAAGCAACACTCGAAAGCAAGTTCATCAAGGCAGCAAGCAGCCAAAGAATAGACTTAGAGACTTGGTTTGACAGTAAAGTGATTATGTCTGCCTCTTTCTTCTTCTCTCTCCCTCTCCCTGTCTATACACATATAAACTCCTCGTGAAAAGGATAGTGGCACAAACAGCACCCAGAAGGAATCAACCAAAGTAAACTTGGGTTGGTTTGACATTGTGAGACTTGCAAATGATACAAGCTTCACGCTCTGCATGCATGGGATGGATTATGGCAGGACACCATTAAGAGCCCCTACAAGTACAGCTACTATTGCATTAGCAAACACTGCGGCCCGGCACCATACTGAGAGACACTACTGTATTTAAGGCTCATGAGCCCAGAGCACTACTGTATTAAGGCTTCCTGTATGGCCATATAGCACTCGGTTGCATCTAAATTTATTGGAGATATCCTAACAGGCTTGCCTTCACCTATGATAGTGTGGGAGGTTTCATGGCATTTCACCATATCTGATCAGTCTTCATTTGATTGCACCAGGAGAATCTGTATATACAAGGTATAGCATATACATACATCTCTGCAAATAAATACTGCAATGCGCACAACATTATGGGCGACATACCATGTGGTTGGTGTAGCTCAGCGGGTAACTGCACCACTACCCAGAGTGCCATCTCTACATGTGGGAGACTGGGGTTCAAATCCCGGTCTAGGTGACTATGCTGTGCCTAAGGGGGCAATATAAGAGTCCTTGGGCAAGACTCCTAACACTACATTGGGCCTACCTGTAATATGATCAACCACATGTAAGTCGTCTCCTGGATAAAGAGCGTCAGCTAAAAAAAAAATGCCGTAAATGTAAATACAGAGTATTCAAAAAGAGGACAAAATTGTTGGTGCGGAGGGGAGGCAGTCCTTGCTGGCACATCTGTGACCAAGACTGCAAGTCTTTGTGATGTATCAAGAGCCACGGTATCCAGGGTAATGTCAGCATACCACCAAGAAGGACGAACCACATCCAACAGGATTAACTGTGGACGCAAGAGGAAGTTGTCTGAAAGGGATGTTCGGGTGCTAACCTGGATTGTATCCAAAAAACTTAAAACCATGGCTGCCCAAATGACCCTGTATTGGCTGCAAAAGGAGGCCCTACACCATACTAATAAATGATTGTGGTCTAAAACCAGGTGATTCAGTTTCATTGTCCAACCCCTGTATATATATATATATATATACATACATATATACACACAGATACATATATACACACACATGAAAACACAATTCTTTGTTTGTTAATGGCTGCTTTGCATGTGCATGCATGCCTGGTCCGAAATGAAAAAGACATACAAAACCCATCTCTACACAGAAGAGTACATTAATGGTAAAAATGTGTTTCCTCCTCCTTCCGTAAAGCTACCATTATGAAAGTTCTGTTACATCAGCACAGATAAGCATACATATCTGTTCCACCTTCTCTACGCCTCTTTATTTCTGCCTACCTAATCTCATTACCACTCTCTCATTCTCCCACTGTCTCCAGGTCAGAAAATGTCTGCTTCTCTGAATCTCTTTCCATCTATCTTTACCTCCATTTATCCACTGTACGCTGAAATTCTGAAATGCAGGCTTGTCAGCACCTCTGCCTAATGCAATGGACACCAGACTTCTTTTTTATCTCCCTAACTAAGGCTATTTCACATGTCGGTTTGTCAGACTGAGGCAAAGTCTGTCTTTTTAACGCATTAAATCAGCAGGACTGGGAAGAGAGGACGAGGAAGAGAGGAAAGAGAAAAAGGATGCTCACTATATCTCAGCCGTAATTTCCCAATCTTGGTATGTAGGGCAAAAGGAAATGAGATTCTTCCTTGCTGCTGGAGTTTTAGATTATTGAATGTAATGTAATAGTATCAGAAAAGACATCATGACATTGCACCAAATATGTTATCACCGAAGGTTGCAATACAATATGTTCAACAAATGAGTCACTGACATACTGCAGAACTGCATACTGAACAAATACAGACGTTCCTGAAGAATACTGAGCATTGTGTGAAGGTTCCCATATCAAACACCATCTTCTGGCTAAATCGGAAACCACCCCTCACTAGCTTTATTTCTGGACAATACGATTATACACAAGAGAATGGGAATCCTAACAACCATGCAGGAAAAACTAAACCAGCCACCGCCACATAAACAGCATTTAAAGCAACACTATGTATGATCTAGAAGGAGAACACTATGTATGGGAATTTGAAGACCTCTCTGGTGGAAATGTGCGATTGCACACTACTTGTGGAAGTACATTTTGTAATGGTTGTGGATGGGGACGGATGAGTGAATTATATACTAATGTAAGTTAATAACCAGTTTACATTCAGTTATCTGATTATTCAGGGGGTCATGCACACAGCATATTTCAATTTCTTTCAATTGCCTAGAAATCAAATTATGAAATCTAATGAAAGAGCTACAGAGATAGAAGAATGAAAGGTGGTGTTAGCAGTCAAGAAGCTTTTGAGCTTCTCAGAGCAATGCCCTGTTGACCCCAGAGACCAGACCTCGGTACTACCGAATGTGCTTGTGATTACAGCAGCTGTATTACATAAAGGGCAGATACAGTAAACATAAATACGTATCAATATGCTAAATATACATACACGTATCAGCCATGGCAATACAACCACTTCCTTGGATCCATCTACATTCACTGTCCATTTTATCAGCACCCATACAATACCTGCACTGTGTTTGTCTGGTGTCCTGACCATCAAAATAAAAAAGGTGACAGGGAGCTAACAGAGCATGCAGAGGAACAGATGAACAGACTGCAAGTACAGGGTGCACCTATGTGAGAGATGCACTGAGGTGGTTTGAATATTATGGCTGATGGGTGCATGTTACAGGAAACACCTGTAGTTAATGACCGTTTGGACTTTTGTCCAGTACTGTGTAAAGCTACTGAATAGTCATATCACTAGCCTGAGAAAAGCTAGGCACAGCTAGTGAATTAACCATTATACGCCCTACTTATGTCTCAGCTAAAGACATGATCACTCCACCAAGAGGAAAACAGATTCCTTAGCAGCGTAGACTTTAATTTGATTTTCATCCTTTAATGCAAATGAAGCAGAAGCCCTTCACCAGAACATATAGTGACATATAGTGGAGTGACCAAACATGCAAGGATGAGGGCTAAAGAGGAGGAGAAGAACTCATTCTGTACCATCATACAAATTCTTAACATTTTTGACGCACGCTCTAAAATGCCAGGCTCGGATCTTTCCTCCAAAACCAACACACCAGGTCATTCACAAAGTTCCCTGGCTGCCATGGATGTGGCTGACCACATGGGAGGGTGAACAAACATTGTACTCCTCCTGCAGACACTGCTAAATTAGATTTGGTCTTTTAGGGGGGAAAGAAAAAAAACTCATCTGAAAAGATCTATAGGAGCGCATAAGTTGATTATCGAAGAACTGGTGATTTGTCAAAGTGTGTATGAAGCACTTCTACCCTCATTAGAATTTGCCTGAAGTAAATTCTTCTTTCACAGCTAGAACGCACAGATTTTCTGTTTAGCTTGAGGAGGAATGAAAATGCTGAAGATAATGCTGACTGTTTCGCTAATTACACGTAGACCTTGTCACTTCCAGTTCATCAGTCTGTCATTAGTGACTCATTATTAAACAGTTTGTGCCTAATGCGCGATCTGTCAACACCGGCCTGCCGTGGGGCTCAGGCTCCGTAAAAGGCCGTCTGCTGCTGACATGTCCCGGCACGGGGCAGGAAGGGCCGAGGCATGACTAGAGGGAGGAGCCCCTCGGGCGATTCGCTCCCTGAGCAGGAGTTGCTCTGGTAAAAAAAAAAGCTTCTCTTTGTGTTAAATAAGCTCCTGATGCTCGGGTGCTAACATCTGTTGTAAGCACCAGCAGACTGAGTCATTATTGCTGCTCCGTGCATGTCTTTGCGCATCTCTTAACAACCAAACAATGAACTCCCTCCAATTAAACCCAGGCTCTGATTGATAGCAGGAGCTAGGAGGAAAAAAGATGACTTAATGTTAAGAAATGTGTAGGGAAAGGGTAAAGATAATGAGGTAGGAGAGGAAGGGAAAACAGTGTGAATTGGATTCTTGATGGAGTCAGTGAGCTGGGGAATGAGATGGAATAGTGAGGAAAATTAAGTTTTTCCTCACCAAGTAGCTGCTGGAGGGTCCTGCTCATACCGACCGGAGTCTTATTACTTTTCTTTATGGGCAGCAGGAAAAACCAATTAACTCAACAGCTGGAGACTGCAGAGACGTAGGAGGAGGATGGTCATGGAGAGTGTCTGTGGTGACTGGATTTGCTTTTACATGACTCAGTCATCTGCTATAAAGACTAAATAGAGCAGCTCAAAATATCAATGTTTACAAGCTTAATTATGTAAAATGGGCCCATAAAAATTAAATTAAAGATGAAGTTTATAAATTACAGTATTTATATAGCATATCATCTGTCACTGTCTGTTTTATAGATCAATATATAGTAATATACACACACGCAGACACACACACACGCAGACACACACACACGCACACACACACACACACGCAGACACACGCAGACACACACACACGCACACACACACACACGCAGACACACGCAGACACACACACACGCAGACACACACACACGCAGACACACACACACACAGACACACACACACACGCAGACACACACACACACACACACACGCAGACACACACACACGCAGACACACACACACACACACACACAGACACACACACACGCAGACACACACACACACACGCAGACACACACACACACGCACACGCACACACGCACGCACACGCAGACATGCAGACACACACACACACGCAGACACACACGCAGACACACACACACGCAGACACACACACATGCACACACACGCACACAGACACACACGCACACACAGACACACACGCACACACACGCAGACACATGCAGACACGCAGACACGCACACACACACAGACACGCACACGCACACAGACACGCACACACACACACAGACACGCACATACACGCACACGCAGACACACACACATGCAGACACACACACACACGCAGACACACACACACACACACACACGCACACACACACGCAGACACACACACGCAGACACACACGCAGACACACACACACACACACACACGCAGACACACGCACACGCAGACACACGCACACGCAGACACACACACAGACACGCACAGACACGCAGACACACACACGCAGACACACACACATGCAGACACACACACACGCAGACACACACACACACGCAGACACGCACACACGCAGACACGCACACACGCAGACACGCACACACACGCAGACACGCACACACACACATGCAGACACACACACGCACGCAGACACACACGCACGCAGACACACACACATGCAGACACGCACACACGCAGACACGCGCACACACGCAGACACGCACACACACGCAGACACACACAGAATAGCTTTTTCTGAAGTCTGTTCATTTTAATGCAATTTACCTCTTATGCATTATTCATGTGCTGTGGTGAGATAAACAAAAAGAGTAATAGGATGAAAACTTACAAAGGCTTTTGTCCTAAATGTGACAATCACCACCATTTGGGCAAAATATATATTTGCAATTCTTTTGGACCAATATCACAACTGCGCTTTAAATTAGGATTATTTTGCATAAATTCCATTTTTAAAGAGTTCAATTTGTTTTTTGGCCAAGATGCCGAGAACTGTGATATTTCTGAGGCTTAAAGCCTCAGTGTAGGATGTAGTTATGATGTTACAACACATGGAGATCTGGTTCCCTCGGATTGGTCTACAGGCAGTTTATAAGCTCTGAGCTGTAAGACTACATTTTCTTAGGATAATGAAATCGATAACAGAGTGAAAATGTGAAAAGACTAGCACACAGATTGGCTAGTACCATACAGTTACACTTAATAACCTCTTAAGGTTGATGCTAGCTTCTTATTGGAATTTCCATTCCACCTTAAACACAGAGGTACATTCCAGCAGGCGAACAGTCCTCTGAATGTAAGTGCTACATCGGATTCAGGGGAGAATGGAAAAAAAAGAAAAGCAGCTAATTCCAACATCATCTGATATACACCCACTGTATGAATTATGATAAGCAAACTAGAGCTGTATCACTTGAGGTGGAGGCCACTGGTTTAACTCAAATTACTACCCAACACCCTGGGAGGCAACATTTACAGTACAGTTTGTCTAAATGTTCTCGTGCTTTTAGGCACGAGTTTATACATTAGCTCACAGCAAGTGGCCCAAAATACTACAATCCCACCAGAAATTCTCCCGACTCTGCCGATTACCACTCGGGCATTGTATACAGACACCCATTGAGTGTAAAGCAGTTCACCACACACACTGAAATTAGTGTGGAAGAATGCGAATGAGGCACAATACACAAACGCTAATCATATAGTTCTATATTTAACATGAGCAGTTAGCTAGAGGTGCGTATTCGTCTATGCTCTGTAAAGCTGTAGTTCCCAGCAGGGTCTGCAGGTATTTGTTTCTACTCAATTTCACAGATGTGCTCTGCTCCTTAGCAAACAAGAAAACAGAGTCCGGAGCGCAGCAGTTGGCCACCGAGACACAAAATACCCAACAGCTAGTGGTGTGTTTACAACAGCAAAGCACATATCATTTTATTGTACAAGTGTCGGTTTTGCTGCTTTGGAGCACATATACTTTATATACATATATATATTAATTATTATATTATTATATTACACACACACACACACACACACACACACACACACACATAAATATACATACATACATACATGCATACATACACACACACACACACACACACACACACACATATATATTTACAAAAAATATAACACATAAAGCATAAAATCTATGACAAGTTTAGTCTTTTAACACAGAATGCTGTGCAATGCTTCACAAAATCATTTCCCCCAAATAACAGCATCTTTAATTCCTATATGGTTTAATCTCCTGTGTGGATGTGAAACAGCTGCAGCTTAAATGACTCCAATTGCTTATTGATGGCAGACTGCAGATGTTCTGTTGTTTATGAGAGCATGAACAGCCAAAAAATCAAGACGCAGCAAGCCCATGGCCAACAATGACTGTCAAGGTATAGGAGATCCTGAATAATTCATTTCTGGCTGTCTGCCTCAATATTCACCCTGACTCTTAGCTGGGAGGAGCGTTTCTTGACAAGTTCCTTGCCTCATTTTAGAGCACAAAGCCAGTTCTTCACCATCAGCCACTGTTAAACTGCCTTAGCTCCCAAGGCTGACGTCTGACCCTGTGACGACTCTTTGTAAAGGGGAGACGACCTTCCGGATTCTACTGCAAAGCAAGAAGGAGCCAGAGGGACAAACGGACAAGAGGACAATCAAGGTTACTTGCCGGATCTTATAGCTTCATACTTTTACATGAACATCTGGCATCTACTGCGACTTGTGCTTTTTGCTTCTAGACGGAAGATTCTAAATTTGGAGCCTTCATAGAACACATTTAATTTAGATTAGCGTTAGTCATTGGGAACTGAAGTCTTGTGCACTACAAGTTAATTGGTACATTCGGAAGTGCTTTGCGTTGCAGTGCGTTTGATGGTTAAGCTGCTAGTCTTGCTGGCAGGCGGAGGGGGGGTGGGTGTTCTTACAATCTGCACAGTAGTCAGGATTATGGAATATTTTACCAAGACACTTCTTGCAGGCCTCTTCAAGACTACCTGGTAGTAAAGATGCATCAATTTAGAAATAGAAAAAACAATATATATGTATATGAATGTTCAACAAACTCAAATTTTAAAACTGCAACTCACATACGCCTGTCAGTCTACTCAGAGGACCTCGTTTGCCGTCTAGAAACCATTATCAATAATCACAATGACTGCATCCTATTAGGGTGATGTGAGATTTGAGTGTGGCAAGTTGTTCTATGATTCTTATAATCCAAATAGGCACATTAGTTGATGTTGAGGTCTGGACTGCTTTAAGTACTGTTTAATTTAAAATAAAAAACTGCAGTAACAGCCTCTCACAAGTACACATCCTTTCAGACCCATAGAAATAACTAACTCTCACAGTGGAATGATGGACATACGTTTTTTAGAGTTTTTTAGACCTGTCTGTCTGTCTGTCTGTCAAATATTGTTTATCTGATAGTGATCTGGTGGTGCTTTGATGCTCTACCAGGCCTTGTGCTGTTTTATTTTATATATATATATACACACCCTGTTTATATATTGTTAAATGTATATAGATATTTTTTGGTTAAACTCCACCCCTATAATTCCCTTTGCTTTTCCTGAGACATAGTTTCTAAAATTGAAATAACCTGTACTTAATGTGAGCTATTATAATCATTTTCAATGCTCATAATTATATTCACTGGAATACATTTGCTTCAATTTTCCCCAATCGTAACATTTTCGCTCATACTGTACACTACACATCAATTTACATCTAGAACTAAAACCGCTGAAGTAATTATCAAGACTTTTAGTGATGTTCAATAAAGCCCCTGATGTTCAATTAAACCCACTCTGAGCAGAACAAAAGAGAAGTAGCTTATGATGAGTGAATGAAGTTGTAATGTCAACTGGAGGCAAAAGAATCTTGTGAAACTTTGTCCAATGACAAAGCTAGAGAATACAATGACACCAGTAAGGACTTTGTGAGAGGCGAGAGGAGATGGATATAAATGAGAAGAGGAAACACAAAAGGAGAATATGAGAGTGGGGAAAGCAGCCAGGCTTATGAGGGGGTTGTCAGCAAAAAGCTCTCTTTGTTGGCAGGAGTCCCTGTTCAGTCGCCGGTCTCACTCTGCTACACTATCATTAGCTGGAGAATACAGGCCAGAATCCATGGCAAAACGCCTCACTCTCCAAATCAAGACAGAGAAACAGCTAGAGCTGAACACGGAGTATATTCAATGAAACAACTTCTAAATACTTGTATTACCTGTGCAAAGATTTAAAGCACCCGTATCACTGAAAATCAGTTTCCTTCCTTTTTTACATCGTATGTAAATGCAGTTCAAATTCCAGGATGTACAGTTTACACCCTATAACATAAACACAATAAAGCAGAGCTTTAAAGTTTTAAATGTATTGTTTTTGTGAAGTAGCCGACAGCAGTTGAGCCTCACCCATCCTGACAGAGTTCAGAACATTACAGGTTGGACTGCATTTTGAAAGAAGTACAAATACAGAGTAGACAGAACAAAGGTCATTAACATATATTAGTCTTCTGCATAATTTAGGTGCCCTGGTCAAATTACATATACATATATATATATATATATATATATATATATATATATATATATATATATATATATATATATATATATATATATATATATATATATATATATATATGATTTAATCTATAGCTCTTTTGCTTAATTTATATGCCAAAAATGTATTTCTCTGTTTATTCATTCAAAGTTTTGTACAACACTGTGCATCAGTCTTCAAGTCAGTCAGTGATTCTCCAGGGTAAACAAAGGTAAACTTACTCACACACTCACACACTCACACACAAACTCACACACTTAAAGACAAGCTTCTTAAAAGTATATGAGGTCACCCAGCTGACAACAGCTTAGACTTGGCTAACCGAAAGGCCTTTCTCCACCCATCTATTTCCCATACACTATTTAATGTGAACCGACTTCAAATGGAGCAATACCAAATCCCATCCAGGAACAAAGGGGAAATAGATCTTATGACTCATGAGGAGCAGGTGCATTGAGAGCCCAGCAAGAAGTATGGGAGGTCACAGATAGAACGCCATACAGTACGTTTAGGTCAGCCACATGAGGCTCGCTGGTTGTGTGCTGATAATAAAACGTAATAAATAAAAGCTGTATGAACGCATGAATAGAGGAAGTCATTGTCCCTGCCAGTGGACTGTTGTACACTGCTGTTCAAGGCCTAATAACATTCTAATAAACCAAAGACCTCTGTATGTGAATACAGATTAGATCTTATGTAGCAACAAACGTTTAATATCATCACATTGGTAGCTCATGAATTTCCCCTCTCGAGAACGATGATACCGGTAGGGTAGTCACACACCCATGGTGCTGCCTTCTGTTTAGCTCTCCACCATATCCACAAAGGCTTGGTCTCAAACTGTGTGCCTGCAATTATTATTAATGCTACAGGGTTATAGCGAGAGTCCCCTCTGACCAAGACACATTAATGTAAGTACTTCTGTGACAGGCCATGCCAGTAGCTCGCTAGGAACTGGATACCTACTGACTTTTCCAAGTTTGCTGAACTGTGAGTTTACCATTTGCGGGTTCTCTTGAGTTTTAGCATTTTAGCATAGCCCCAAAAATAATCATCACTTTTTTCTGGTTTGTGTTTTTACTAGGTGAGCCAGATGATACTTGATTTTTATTGGTATTAGTAAATCATTGCCCAACAAAAAGAGGTATGAGAGAAACGTTTAGATATGACGGATATTTCAACACGATATTCAATGAGGTATATATTGTACTCGGCAAGAGCCGAAGGTGTAAGCGACGCTGGGCTTCTGTACTAAAACATAAAAAGAGGACCCGCCCCATGCAACCCTCCCTTCCCTACAGCTGACTACAGTAACTGCCAGCTTTTCTGACGCAGCCTCAGTGCATGTCCTGATTTTGTTTTGATGCTTCATGTTTTGGATCCTTTGACAGTGAGGATGAATCCTCCTTTGCTCTTTCTTGTTTGCCATGTGCTAAATAACGAGCACAATCTTTCATTTGTGAAAATTTGGCTTCTCAAACTTCTCATAAAGTTCAGCAGAAGATCTAGCCGTTTATGTTACCCATTTAGTGCCCCTACCTAGCATCCTCACACCTTAACACAGCACAGTTACACAGTTATTAGAATGTTTCCCTGTGTTGTTAATTTAACCCACTACAGACTTACCCCCTGATAAGCTGGTTTAGGTTATTACCATCCTAATTATCCCTTCAATGCAAGTCACATTTCCAGTAATCCCTTCTCCAGTTTCTTGTTCAGATTTTCCTGTTCAATCATAAATAGTGCAAAAAAAGCCTCTTCACTGAAGATGGCCTGCTACCATTCTGAGTCACTGTATGACAGTCTGGCACAACACCATTTTAGTCTTTGGTGATGTTGACCTGGTTTTAAGAGCAGTTGACGTAACGGTCTGCGTGCATGTAGTCCTGTGTCATGCAGCCGTCTACTAAGTAGTGCTGGGACTAACAGGATGACTAATGGAGGGCATCACTGCTTACTGAATGTCCACAAGCATGGCAGTTCGGTCAGGCAGGTACAGCGATAAGGCCAGTCCTGGCTCATGTCACAGCTGAGCATCAAACTTCTATCATGCGCATGTCTCATAAGGTCAAATATACTCACCAAGGTTCTTTCTTGTGGGTTGATTCCTTCTGGGTGCAACTATTTGTGCAACTATTCTTTTGATGATAAGGGTAAAAACATGAAGCGCACCATCTACAGCCCACAAAGTGGTTTTCCATTTGCTACTTTAGCAACATCCCAGCTTTTTTTTTTTTTTTAGGTTTTAGTTTTGTAGTTTTTTGTAGGTATACACTGAAAAAAACATAGTTTTGTACAGTACACTCCATTTATGCCAATAGGTCCCCCAAATCTTACATGCTGCCCCTACTTATTAATATAACATTCAATATAAAACAAATATCAAGCACATTCTTGGTGTTTTTGAGGGAATTTTCCAGAGTTTACCAAAAAGTAAATATAAAATTAACTCTGCTAGCTCCACAACATCTCATCTAACACAGCCTGCTTACATCCAGGTTCAGGACCTTCTTATCTACAGCGCCTTCTTATTACAGCCTGGCCCAGGAGTCCTAGTGCTAGTGCTAGTCCTAGTTTATAACAGTGATGGTCTTAAATGCTTGAAAGTGGTTACTGAGGGCAGAAATTCTAAAGCAGCTGAATGAATTGATAACTTGGCATTATGTGATTTGGAGAAAACTAAACAGGAGCCCACATTTGACAAAAACAATATTATGGATCCCACTGCTCAGCCTGACACTGTACCGTGTATTTTCCTTTTGTTTTGTTTTGAATAACACAACACGGCTTTGTGATTCCCAGCTCCACAATTCTGGACTCTGATGCCGAATACAGAAAGAAAAAGCACGCAGAAGCACTTTCTTAACCCAGTGAATTTATGATCCAAACCAGAAACTACAAGTACAGCTCACAACAAAGCAGTTCACATGGCGTGCTGCGGTATGTTTCATCACTTCAGCTGCCATTTTCTATTTATTTTCTCCAGACTCGCGTCTTACGTGTGTACATTGGACATTCTCCTCTGAACAAACATCCGTGGGCCGTGCAAAGGTTTCCCTGCAACTGGCTCTGCCATCAAAAACACAGAAAGTTACAAAATCCCTTAAGGTTGCCTAAAAGGCGTCCAGTTTTACAATTCAATTCAAGTTTCATATCAGCCTATTTTCCTAGCAGCAGAGTGCCATGATTTAATAATGTACAGCATGAGGGTCCACAGATGCTGAATTCACATTCAATAAATGTTCAGCGTGGTACCAGCCACTGTGGACTGTCTCCTGAAAAAGAGAAATGAAGTGAGGAGAAGAAGGTGGAGAAAAAAAAAAAGCAGGCACTTATCCACCTAAGAAGAGTCGACAATGGTCTCCATTCTTCTAATGCCTAAGACATGCCCCCTCTTTCAAGCCAGCTAGGCTGAGGGGTTAAGCTCTGGAGTTGAGGGGACAATAAGTCAGTACACTCTCACACACACACACACACACACACACACACACACACACACACAGGATCAATAGTACCATTGTTATTTCACTGGTTTAGGCATCAGATACTGAGCTGAACAACCTTTAAACACACATACAAAAGATATATACTCCAATCAGAACTGGGTATCAGCTGATGCTGTTAATGTCATTTTGGTTAACTAGATGCTAATTAATGTGTACAGTCTAGGGGTCAGCTGATATGATACTCACCATCATCCTGATACTGTCCCAAAAAAAATAAAAAAAATAAAAAAATAAAAATAAAAAAAATTCACTAGATAGGGCATCGAAAGAAAGAAAAAAGAAAAAAAATGATATAATCTATTAGCCTAAACTATCACATAAATGCTGAAGTAAATTTATTCACAAATTATGGTTGTATGAATGGTGACCAATCAAAAACATGACTATACGTTCTGTGCATTCTTTGTGTGCCGTACAGCATAGCTGCCTCCTGTTGTGGGCCCTGTATTTCTTGACAGGGGAGTAGAATATTTGTTTGACAGGCTGAACATGATGTTATCTAGGTAACCATGTTATGCAAAGTGCACCCGGACAAATGTATTATTAATAGCTCAGTTGTGAGACAAGTGGGAAAAAGACTGTACTGGACTGGTAATGGTATTAGCAGATATTCGTGGTTGTGGTACCAGTACCGATATAAGGCATAAAAAAATGTATCAAGTGACCCCTAGTACTGTTCCTGTTCAGTAAACAATGCAGTAAGAAATGTGTCCCTATCACAGGGCAAATGGAAGAAGCCCTGGAAAAACTGAAACAGACGCTACAGGCTGGAGGTTTTAACAGTGTTCATCTTCCCCCAGCTGTCAGGGCAATGCTCAGGCCCAGCCTTGCGTATTTCACATTATAGCAACTCCCGTCAGGTTTTAATCAGATTCATCGCAGTGACCCGGTGGAACAGCGCCACAGAAAAACGGCTGTTGGACGACCTCCCATAACCCTGGCCTTGGGTTGGAGTTGGCAAGCGTTCCATCCTGTCATTGACAACGGCTCCTGCTTGTAGAAGAGTTATTACTACTGCACGGAGCACTGGCAGGACCAAAGACAGCAAACTGTAGCAGATGTGAGTCAATGTCAAAGTGAAGCTCGGAAACGCTGCCATGTTTGTAGAGCCAAAGGCACATGATGAAGTTACACAGACTTTTTTAAAGATGTTCTGACCTGCTGAAGGCTTATTATATGAACCAAGGAACAAACTTTATTTTCTATTTTGTTATTTATTATAAATATATATATTATACTGATATCAAATAACTACCTTCCTTTTGTAAACTAGACTACAAGAGGAAGGTAGAATCTTCTCAATTCTGGGAGGCTGCGTTAAGGCCGGGTATAGAGAACAAGCTTCTGACTAGTCAGTACCGAAATACTGATAAGCTCCTGGACAAATGGTGCTGCTAACAATGTTTATGCAACACTACGCAATTCATTCCAGTAAGCAGGAAGGACTGGGTGCCATATTGACATATTTTGTACACAAGATATATGATGGGACAACATCTTTTATACTGATATAGCTCGATGCAGTGTTAAAATACATGACCCGTTTCAAGCCATGCCAGTGCCATCAAGCAGTGCAACCCTGCTGACCCTGTTACAGTCGCCATTACAGACGTGAAAAACGCCAGTGCAAAACAAAACTGAGTTAAACTGAGGATCTGCTGTTTATCAGAGCGTCATCGCTCCTCACTTTCAGTTTCTGTTTCCATAAAAAGCTTTAGCTGCGGTGTTAGCCATGCTAACGTTATTTCTCTTAATAAACAGCCACGTGTTCAGCTCCGCCTCCTCATTATGCCCCACCACCACTGTGATATTTTATCTTATTTTATTTTAGCAGCGTTCATTAGCATTAACGCAGAAAGGTAATGAGAGGCGATCGTGGAGTGGTGGTGGTGCTGCAGCAACAGCGACACAAGAAGCCTTTGAAAAGCTGATAAGATACCAGTTGTGCAGACACAACAACTCATTTTATATTATTTTATATCTTTGTGTTGAAGGAAACACTGTCAGTGCATTTCACTCTGATCACAGTCTGTTTTAATAAAAGGGCTTATGGCAACACAGAGCTTTGACTTACTGAATGTTTAGCCCACTTTGTGGAAAATATCAAGATGTATATTGGGTATCACCAATCATCTTAAAAATACAGAGTTTGTGCCACTTCTTGAAATGTGCTACCATGGAAAGATTCATAACTGTAGTGTATTTTTATAAATTAAACCACCTAAATTAAAAAAGGTACCAGCACAAACATTGGCTTCCTGTGCACCAGATGCTTGTTTAAATTCTTTCATTCCGCACTAAATGGTTCAGCCATAATATTCTTGCACCTCAGGCACAACCACCAACAACACCATCAGATTCCACCTGGAATGGGAAAACGGTCTATAGGAAGCTGACTTCATAGGGCATGGGAAGCAGCTAAAACTATGAGTAGAATAATGTAATAATCAAAAAGTTGTTGGTCAAAATAATTTGTATATATATATATATATATATATATATATATATATATATATATATATATATATATATATATATATATATATATATGGACAGATATAAGGTTTTCAGAATTATTTACCCTTGGCTGTCAGGATCGCTCATACACTTCGCTTTAGCAGTTAGTGATTGGCTACATTTAAATTTGGTACAGTCTCAATATTACTATGTATAATAAATTATGTACAGTAGCATCAACAAGAGTATCGAGAAGTATTGTTATTGATACAATCCTAAAGATTCCCATACTTACTGAGTATCTTACCAAATTTTCCTATACGGCTGATGCTACCCGAGTACCACTGTTTATGATGCCTTCTTTGAAACAACACACCAAAGGTGGGTGGGTCTTTTCAATACTCCATAGTATTGTAGTAATTTGTCAGGACCATGAAAGGCTCTACTGTATATAAATCGATCCGCTAAAGGTACAATCAATACCTGTTCAAGCATTGATTGCACTTTTCTGTTCAAACTAAAAGGTCAATTCTTTAACCTTCAGAACCCAGACATAAACATCACTACATTTCCAGACAAATGACTGTAAAAGCAGCTCAGAAAAGAGCTGTAACAAACACCAGGCGAAATGTCTTTCACCGTAGCATTCATTATCCATTTAGCAGATGGGCTACAAGAAATGTGAAAAAGGTCACGTCTTTAGCAACTGGCTCAAAGAGAAGGCAGTCCCAGAATGCCCTCAGTGGGCTTTTAAAATGTGGTTCCCATGATTTTTTTGTACTCGAAACTGAATTGAGGTTACATAATCCCTGCCTATTGTAATAATCGTCAGATCTTTTGAACATTCTTCATGCGCTACTGAAGTATTAAAAGCACTGAATGACAGACTCGAACCACCGTTATGACACTTGCACAGCTGGGACGCAAGTTTAAAACCAGAGGTCTGAATTCTTTAATAATACAATGTTCAATTTGCCAACAGTGCTCTCTGCTGCTGGCTAAAAGGAGTATGGGTCATAATGGACTGACCCCAGGAGACCCGCAGGCCTGTAGAGGTATTCACCGTGCGATTCTCACACTATCCAAGCTCAGATACGGGGATTTGGAGGCCCAGAGGGATGCAATGCAGCTGCAGCTCACACCATCCAGAGACAGTTAGCTATTGTGATAGAGGTACCGTAGCAATTGCGGGGGGGAGGAGAAGGACCGGGTCTTAAAAAACACACACGTATTGAGCCATATCAATTCCCTTGCCCTGGCTGCAGCTTCCGACCTGACTCTCGACCAGAGAAGATTTTTTTATTGTCATTCTACTTTTGAAATTCTCGCACCTGCTTCTCATTCAAAGCCAATATTCAGCATAATCTGGCTACAACAAAGCCCCTGACTAAACCCAGGTCTAATAGGGCAGCAAGCGAGAGAAATCTCATTCTGAATGCAGCAAGATACAAAGGAGAAGTGAAGTATCCTGTTACGCACGCATATGTCTGTGAATGAGCGAGAAGCCGATCCTGTATTTTTTTTTTCAAAGGAGAAATGAAACAAAGAGCCTTTTTCAGGGCCCATTCTTTACAAAAAGGAGCTGTGATGTGACCAAAGAACACACCTTACTGTTCTCCAGAATCAACACCTGCACAACTGAACTGTCTAGACTGGATATTAACGCCACATACTTGTCCATGGAAAAGTGCATACTCAGTTTATCAAAACTCACCTGCAAACCTCATAAACTAATACCAGAATTCAATTACAAGTGAAAAGAGCCTTTTTTCAAATATGCAAATATATGCAAATGTGTCCATTGTACATGCTCTCTTTATGTAATTAATAGCTAGTGCTGCCAGACAATAAATACAAGTTCCTTTAAACTGCAAAAGATTAAAACTAAATATTCATAGCTTCAGGTGCTCCTTCCACTGAAGCCAGCACCATTAAGCACCCATTCAATATGTGGATGGCAGGACTAAATCCCATTTCTTTACAGAGGTCCAATTAAACGCATCCATTACGGGAAGCTAAAAGAGAGAAAACGAAGAGAGCCGTTCCACAAAGCAGTGATCAACTAAGCGGTAACGTTAACGTTAACGTCCAAGCCCCCCAATCCACAACATTTGTGCAGTCCCCTGGTCCATTTTCCTTGTATCGTGTGCTAAGCAGAGCGATTAATGCCCTCAAACGGGATTGCAGGGCTCCAAGAGAGCTGACTGACACAAATGTGTCTCTGTAGCTCCCGAACTATAATTCTGTCTCAGTGCAACAACATCTACAGAACGGGTTTAGCTTTGGTGAAGTCTGAAGACTGATGCTTTGGACAAAGGCAAATGTCACATCACAAGGGGGTGTTAAAATCAGCAAAGCGGGAACTGCTAAAATCGAGCCTGAAGTAATAGCGTCAAGATTTTACAGTCTCCCTTTTGACTGCTACATTATTCAGACAGAAGTTTATGAGAGTAACAAGAAGATAATACATTTACACAGAACATGAAATATAGCTTCACGTTGTTATAGAGAAACAAAAGATGGGCATCTTTAATGCATCTACTCCGTATACACACATCTCCAGTGATCAGAAAAAAACAAGAAACCTTGTATCTACTTGTTATGCACACATACACACACACACACACATATTGATGGAGAAACCCTTTCGCATGAACCTTTTAGAAATGTTATAAAGTGCCAAACGAGTTCCACTGCCAAACAAGCATTTTTCAGTATTAAATATAGCCATCTTTAATAAGTGTGCACAATGCCAGAACCTCTGAAAAGCATAGGGATGAACAACGGTAGAACCATACTGGTACTAACAGATATTTGCTTATAAAATATTGGCGTTAGACTGATGTTTGGAGCTGACCATTTTCAAACTGAAATTACAGGTCATATTTACAGCAGTTGAACAGAACCATCTTTATTATTCCACTTCACCATAGCTCTATAGAAACTGTTCTATTTCTCCATAATGTTAATCCAAGCAGATCTAGTCCCAATTTCCACACCTAGTATGCAATTATGTATCAGCATTGGCAGAATGTACAGGACCAACGCTGGATATAAGTACTGGGCCACGATTCCTGTATGGGTGCATCGCCATACAAAAAAGCTCTTCATTCTATATACTGTCTATACCTGGGCGTGGGCTGTTGTACAATGAAAGGCTGAATACAGCGGGAATAACACATTCAAATGCTGCTTTACACCATAAAGGAAGATAAATATAGGATACCAAAAATAAATCTTGCTAGTAGTAACAATACACTTCAACACCAAGTCTGCCCCTCATTATAAGTACATCTTGATATTCAGCGCTAATGGACATTCCAGCCCAACAGTAGTGTCACGCTGGATCCTAATTAAGTGACACATGAAGAGATGAAAAGGCAAAAAAAAAAAAGAAAAAAAAATTAGGAGCCTTTATGATTTCTATATATTTATTTATATAATTTTTTATAGATACGTCCATCTTTCCTCGTCTATTCCTCCTCTGGTCATTTCCTCTGGTTGATGAAACAAAGGCATGTTATTTCATGCTTTTTAAATGAGACAGACGACATCTCAGCCCATGATCTAAAAACTCGCAGTGCTGGAAATGATGGATTAGCATATGCTTGCATGCATGCGTGCATGTCAACACGGCTATATATTGTCTATGGAATGCAATAAATACTTGGATCTCTGAAGCTGTAACATTAGGAGAAGCAGAGCTGAACGATTTGGGGAAAATGTCTAATTGTGATTTTTCTAATACAGCAATCGCAATTTAAATGCAATCATTTTCTATGAATTCATCTCTAGGCCAAGAAGATAAGAATATCCTCTAACAGGCTTGAGCACTGATTGCGCCAGGCTACCAGCCAATTGTAATACTTGTGATGTTACATACCTAGAACATGGGTCTTTTTGCTGCTTTTGATTTACAGCCGATTTACGAGCTCTGTGTTTTGTTTGACTTCCTCATGTAAAACTTCAGACAACATTGCTGATAATGGATTCTGTAATAACAACATTTAAAGCTCCTGCTATTTAATATAAAAGCATTTTCTTACTTGTTTTAGTTATGTTTTTTTAATAAGCTGGTCCCAATTATTATATTGCAAATAGGATTGCAAATTTGTGACTTGAATGCTGTTATTTAAGCTGACTGTAATTTTATTTCCACAGTTGTTTGCCTCCATTTAATTAAGACATATCATGGGTCATACGAAAACAACAACAACCACAGAGAAAACTTCTTCCTGGTGCTCTCTACTGATGTTGTAGTTGTCATTAGCTGGGAGCTGCTATGCTATGCTTTACAGCTAGGAAGCAAGATAGCTTTCTATAATAATATAATTGGTCTACACATTCGTATAACCTAAAGAACAGTTTTCCTATACCAGGTCTTAAACTCTTCTACAGCTCATTACATTACACTATTACACGATCAGTCCATTATTAATTGATTCATTCCTATGTATAATCGATCAGCAAAATTATTTTAAAATATTTTTTTTCAGCCCTGTAGTCATGAAGATTTGATTTAATAGTGAAGCCATGTAGAACAATACAGAGCACAAGGCTGGCCATCCATTCGACGTATATTAAAAATGAACTCTTTAAAAATGCATATTTTAATTGCAAAAATAACAGATGCTCTGAATCAGTAATCAAAACAAAGGCCTAACTGAGCTCCAGCTCTTTATGAAGCCTGGCAAGCGCGCACCTGTGGGCAATGACAGCAGCACTCCAACACCGTGTGTGAGAGTGTGTGTGTGCATGCAATACTGAAACAGTGTGAGGCTTAGCAATCTGTCTAGCAAGCTTGGATGAGCAATCGATTAGATAAAAGCCCATGCTGAGCAAGAGAGGCAGCCTTAGCCATTTCTTCAGTGAGGTGAAGGTGTTGAACTGAAAGAAAATTGATTCATTCAAGTTAACTGATTTAGAGGGGAAAAAAAACAACAACAACAACAACAACAATCTCAGCCTTATTCTAAGCAGAACATGAGGTCTGGCACATCAAGGCAAAGAAGCTAAGAATACAAAGCCAATTTTGCAGCAGTGGAAATGCTTCCATAAAGAAGTAAAGAAAAGAAAAGTCACAACTTGCAGAACCAAGAAGTCAACAGAGCGCCACAGGAATGGGTCCAAACGTCTTGCCCAACCTTTATTTGAAGAGGGCAAAAGCCTCAAAACCTGAAAAACGTATGGGTTTAACCAAAGCACGCTCGCCTTTCACTGAGCTTTATACTATGAAAAAGCATCAGACTAAAACGGCTCGACAAAACAAGAGGACAAAACCAATACGGGACAGAAAGAGCTTGTCGGGGGGGAAAACAGCACCACATTTTCCATTTTCCTCTACAAGTGAAAAAGCACATGAATTATGGATGTGAGCTAGCCAACAGCGCGAGAATTTGATCCCTGACCAGACAGCTCTTGGCTCCCCGTGGAGCCGCCCCCCTGCTGCTTCCTTTTCACATTGCCACCATCCATTCCACACTACCCACTCCAAAGAGCTGGGTCCAAGCTGCAGCCAAACACACTCATCCTCAACCTGTCAGCCACTGAGGCCACTGGCCAGAGGACATAGAACACTGCTCCGCTTCTCAAAACAGACCACCCTCCTGTCCGGATTAGATTAGATTTATGTCAGCCAGCCAGCCAGTGCTTGTGCCCCATGCTTAATCTACAAAATGCTGTTTTAATGGCCCCTTTGGAGCTATTCTTCATTTGTTGTCCTGTCTGAATTTGATTACAGCAACGGCCATGATGCTAGGTAGGCATCCATAAGGCTGATGAAGCACACTTAAAAAAATGAAAGAATGAAGCTCCTCTGGGACGCACCATCACGTATACACAAGCACAGCACATCTGGGATCAACATGGCAAGGCGGTTCCTGTAAGCACATTGACCTCTGACTCACCTTCTAGACAATGCACATGACTTTTGCCCGACCTATAGGTGTAAGCGTAGAGAGACTGAGCTCTACTCTGGAACATATGTTCAACAGCATAACACGAATCCCGTGCCAGGACAATACAGATTAAGTCTAGGAATGAAATATTGCTTCAGCTTTTACTGGACTGAGAAAACGACAACATTACAACACAAACCATTCCAACCTAAATACAGTCATACGAGAGAGGGAGAGAGAGAGAGGGAGAGAGAGAGAGAGAGAGAGAGAGAGAGAGAGAGAGAGAGAGAGAGAGAGAGAGAGAGAGAGAGATGGCAAACCTTTCTCGAGACACAAATTCCTCAGTATAAAAAAGCAGGAGTAAACCTCTGTCACTGCGCCCACCTATCATGCAAACTAAGAGCACAGAAGAATAGAGGCTTTCAGAAGCGTGGAGGACAGCCGGTTTCATTCAAACTGAACTAAATTTAAACTGAGCCTTTCACATTAAATTGCTCATGAGAGGAAGAAAGATCATATTTTGGTTCATATCTTCCTCATAAATCACTGTCCTTTATGCAGGAAGCTGGTTTAGATGCTCTGACTGAAACCGGGTCTACGTGCCTTTGCAAACTGCGGCCATTAATACAACAAATTACCTTGGGCTCTCACAGAAGTGCGCTCATTATTCAGTTTAGTTGTTTTGCTAACATTGCATTTCACTAGTATGAAAATGCTGCACATTCACAGCCTTCAAATTACAAAAAATAAAAAAAATGATGTCATGAGTTTTACTGTAAACCACTTCATGCTCTTTTCATGTACAGTGAAGATCTCCAGTTTCTGGAAACCGCTTCAGTGAACAAACCCCTGCCTTGTCTCCCAAGCCTCTTCCAGGCTTAGCTTACTAATACTAGAAAGAAGGAGAAATGTGACATTAGCCGAGTTCAAGGTGCAGCACTGCTCACTCAGTCAGCCCAGATCTTCCAGGACATGCAACAAAACAAAACCCTTCCAAACATAGACATCCCAGTCACGGGCACTGGACAGGACACTCGGAGACTAAAACTACATGCCTGTAATTACACACAAGTCTGCCTGCTCAGTCCACATCATTTGTTTGTCAAATTGAGCGTAGAGGGAAGGGATAAGTAATGATGTCCGTGCAGTGCACATTTATATGCCGGGTTTCAGTTTCTTGGGCCGCTGATGAAGTTTTTCAAGAGATGGATCGCAGCCTTGAGAACTGTGCCCGCCAGCAACACTTTTTAATTATCACAGAGTTATCTAGAGCATCAATAGAGCACTCAATGAGCGGTGTTCATGGGCAGGACTCGGCCCTGCACTCATTGGATTTCTCAATCAAATGAGAGTCCTTAATAGTCTCATCTAAAAAGCAGCAGAAGGTCCTTTATTTCTCTCTCTCTCTTTCAATAGGCATTGGCTGTAATTACCGAGTTCGAGGTATAGCATGACGTGAAATGACATTCGCAATTACAATTTAAACAAAACAGCAGTATTTCTGTTTAAACCTGTCGTCTGGATTCTTTTCATACTAAAGAGTAGGGCTAAGAGAAATCACAATATAAGAGAGTGCAACTTTCAACCAGCAAGAGCTGCAATTTTTAAATTACAGCCAACATCATCAAAAACATTGTCTAAAGTTGTAAGTGGGGAAATGTACCTTAACAAAGAGCTTGTGAACTGCCTGTCGATGATATACACCAATCAGAAGATAAAACAGTCCATATGTTGTGACATCACATCACATTCTCTGTGAAGAAAAAAACCTGAACCTTTATTTATACACTTATTAACAAAGGAACAGTTGCACCTGTTCCTTTAGTTGGTGTAGCTCAGCGGATAACACCACTACCCACCAAGTAGCTGCCACCACCTCATGTGGGAGACTGGGGTTCAAATCCCAGTATGGGTGACTATGCTGTGCTACACCAATAAGAGTCCTTGGGTGAGACTTCTAACACTACACTGGCCTACCCATTAATGTGGTTAACCTTGTAAGTCACTCTGGATAAGTGCGTCAGCTAAATGCCGTAAATGCACCTAGAAGGAACTAACTGACAGGAATGAAACTGGGTGGGTGGGTTTGACATTGTGAGAAAAGCAAATGATTTAAGGTTCTCATTGGCTGCACACGTGACATAAGCAAAGACAGGCCTTATTGCTGTACCTGACTGCCACAACTGCGGACATTTAGTGAACTGTGATGCCCTTCCTGAGTCTTGCTGTTAGTGCCAGCACCTTTGGCAGCATGACGGCTGCATGACACAGGACTACATACACACAGACCATTACAACAACTCCTCAATCCATGTGTGGAGACACTGTGGTCAGTGTCAAAATATATGGTTTGTTGTCACATGTCAAGAAAGCCTGATGTCACCCCACCTCCACCCCTCCGCAAATCTGCAGGAACTGCGTGAGAATACTTAAGCTGCATGCATATCACAGGACACCATCAGTAAAATCTACAACTCCATGTCGAGAAGTTTGCATTTGCAAACATGGTGGTCCGACACCGTACTGAGAGCCACTACTTCTGTATGTGTAGTTCAATGAATATCACCTATATCAGTCTTCCCTCTGGGTGCAACTTTTCTTTTGACAATGAGTGTAGAACCATAACTGCTATTTAAACTGCTGTTCTACATTAGTCTGAAAACATACAATCAAATATTTTCTCCCAAAAATTGCTCAGCCCTACTAAAAAAATGGAAATCATGCTAAAAATTTTAAAAATCCAGTTTTGCATTAGAACTCCCAAGAAAGAGCAAATCCTATTATAAATTGATGCCAAAATCTTAATTTAATTCCCCATGCATGCCAATAAGTGGGTACTTGCATACAGATATGCCATTACTACAGTGATGGCTGCAGTCCAGAATAAAATAGAAGTATTCAGAGTGCCTCTTGACACTCTGGCACAGTAACATGCGCTACAACTGAGTTAATTGTTTGGACTGGGCTGATTACCACCAGCGGGAATGTGCATGAAGTGGCTTCATTCAAAAAGCTGGGAGTCTGAAGATCAAACAGTTTCTGCAGCACACAAAGTTCCTCTCGTGTAGCTCCACATACTACAGCCTCGCGCTGCTCAGCCAGCCAGTCACAGCTCGAGTTCACAATCACAGTCGCAGGCACATCTAATTCAACTGCAGTAACACTCGCCCGTCAAACAGCCCGTAACAAGACAGCAACCGTGGCCGTCTCACAGCATCACAGCCTCCACTCAGGAGCAGCTCTGCCTGATTTGGTGACGTTTTTTCTGAACTTTCCGAAATGCACACGCAATTTTCCAGACGTATATTCCCCTCATACAAACCTTACTGAATCACGCTGAGCCCACCTGAGCAAGTTCATCCGGTCTACCATCGACCGATCAGCCAAACACCGAGCTGCTGGAGGCGAAAGCGATGCCCCTTAAGATCCCCCACTGCCGCCGTCACCGCCTCGGCTCGACTCTCCGCGCAGCGAGTGAAGTGGAGCCCAGCAGCGGGTGAGTGAGAGAGTGAGTGAGTGCCATCGCTGCACTTCCAGGAACAAAACAAGCGGACATATCACGCATGCGTCTCCGTCTGACACGGCTCTAGCTACTCACCAGATAAAAGTCCCCCGGTCGGCAGAGCCGGGGGGCTCCTGTGCGGCTCTAACCGCGGGTTAAAATCAGAAGTTGGCGATGCCGTTCGTCCGCATCTCGCCGCTCTCCGCCATCTTCAGTGGGACTAAGGGGAGGAGGAGGGTTCAAACGCACAGCTCGATGTTTACTTCAGCCAGCCCACCTCACCGTCTCACACCCACAATCCCCCCAGCGTATGGGGAGAGCTAGACTGTTAAGAACTTACCAGACCTGATTTATTTACCCCCCACTCTCTTTAGTGGTTTGACCTGAACGGATGTTTAGCCTCTGTATGTATTTATTTATCAGATGAAGCTTCAAAAATGAAAGTGCATTTAAAGTGTATCAGACACCTTTGCTTTTTAGGGTTGGTCACTGTAGCACATAAACCTTACTTTGATATACACATATAGGCTTAAATCGAGTATATTTTATCAAACTACACTATAATGCTGGTCATTGTAATGCTTCTAAATATACATAATTAAAGGAGCAATGTGTAAATTGATGTGACCTGTTGAATCCATACTCCAAGCCACGGGGCCAGCATATCACCTGAAAATACACAGTTCTACCGCTCACGTTACTCGGCAGCCTGTGTAGTTGCAGGTTCAGCATTAAACTTGATACCTCTCCAAGAGCCTTTACAGCAATGATAAGCTAAACCAGTGATAACTATTGTTTTGCATTTATATAACTTCCTTTCTTTGCTGTTAAATATGGATTCTTGCCAGGAACATTTGGTAGTGGTGGTTGCTTGCTAAGAGCTTCAGCCATTCCCTTTACTCTTCCTGTGACTGTCTTTCTGTTCTTAAATGATCAACATGATTCACAACATGGTAGGAGATCCCACCAGAGCATGTTCGACCGATGGCATTGACTCACTGACTCCTTGAAGTACAAAGAGATATTATGAGACAGGATGGGTCGGGGCTAGCTAATTATCATGCTACTTACTTATTATAATGCTACTTCAGAGGATATCCCTGCCACACAATACATAGACGTCTTTGAGACACCTTCAAAACTCTTATTTCTTCTCATTCTGTTGATCATCTTAGTTTTTTAAAAACAATGTGTGTTTGTTATCTCACTGGGCGAGAGAGGTGGGTTTATAGCAATTCTATACACTCATTAACTACAGTACTACAGTATGCTAAACTACTGTAATACTCTGCAGTAGTCTATCATTGTGGAAACATGTTTCTGCCTGATAACACCTGTATATAATCAATAACATTATGGCGACTGTCCTGAGCCAGATTTTTATGAGGAGCACAGAAGGAGGTGTGGCTATGTAAAGTGAGAGATGCTTGTGTGTCGTGGCCTCCTGCCTCAGGTTTTATGGTGGGAAAACACTGGCTGTGTAGTTTTGCTGCTGTTCAGAATTAAATTGCTTTCACTCATACAGGCTTTGTTGCACACGTTCTTCTGCACTTCCACTACAACAGGCGCTATTTCTCCTCTCACTTCTAAATTGAACTGTTTAGTGTTAAGAACAAATCTAATACCAGTAATCTTTTAAATGACCCAAAGGGATCAATCTACTGGAGGTGTATATGTGTTATAGGTGAATAGGTGGATATACTGTGTGTTGAGATCACATAAACAATGAACTAAATGCAGGTTGTTTTGAGGCTTAGTGTCTATACACTGATTGTATGGACTAAGGCATGAAAGTCATGTTGTAAACTTTAACAGTGTTTAAATGCCACACAAAACTCGTGAAAGTGACGTTTTCCAGTATATGGGTCCTTTAAAGATCCTGGGTCCTTTAAAAGTGCTTTAAAGGTCTGTTTAAAATATGAGTTGGCGCCATCTGGTGGTTTTGGCTTGGTGGTTTACTACAACCATCGCTTCTGTAGAGATGTAAAACCTGCTGATATGAACGGGTTATCGCTTTATCACTGGGGTTAATGAAGTCGGATATGATGTGAATGTTGCAGACCCTACCACATGTTGTTCACATGACCCTTGCGGGACCCACCCATGTGGTGAGCTCACATATTATTACAGAAAAAAATGTCAAAGAAAAGAGGAAGATGATGTAAAGCCTTCAGTGAGGCTTCTCCACTGTACAAATTCTGCAGAGAAAGAAAAATGCCACGAGAAGAAGTCATTTTATTTTGGCACTTGTCACACATGGAAATATTTAAAGCATTTTTACAGAGCTGGCAGAAATGAGACAAAGGACTGAATGACTGGTATCACATACAAACAGATGCTTGTATGACATGCAACTGACATTATTAACCTATTTCCCTCAGAGTGTCCGGAAGCTAGCGATCTTGTTTTGTTCTACTGTAGCACTTTTGAGGCCCTGTGGTGGTCAGAAGTCCCCTGAGGGCCAGATCACAAAGACATGGCTTGTTAAGAATAAAGCAGGCACCATCCACAATGATTTAACATATCAAGTCAATTAACAGAGAGCAGAAAGCACCCCAGATTCGCTCATATCTGACCTATAATGTCTCACATACTTGGAGAACAAAGCGCCTCGACAGCTGATCTTAAATTAGTTTCCACTATGGAACGTATGGGCAATCGCAGAAGCTGCAGCTGTACACTGGCCTACACACGGGTTATGGGTTTTGTTATTAGCTGTGCATAGTGGGAGTGCTCAATCATTAATCAGTCATCAATAAGGCCGCCTGTTTCATTATACTAAAGCAGATCGAATGAATTTTTTTATTGTGTTATAGTCAGAATGCACCATCAAAACTGAAATCTGGTTATATATATTTCCTTTCAGTTAATAAATCACTCCTTTTAGAGTATATCTGTGTATCTAGCATACTAGGTTTCTAATGTGCCCGGGAATAAATCTCATTCATGAAGAATGAAATGATTCACACAGCAGAGGCTCCACTTGTGATCATCTGTAAGGATGATTGTTTGCTCTCTGGCACATGCCTTGATGGAAATATTTACAGTGAGCCTTTAAGTTCAAATCTCTGACCATTATCCTTCATAAGGAAAGCTTGTAGAGTGCAGATGATGCAACATAAGCATATAAGAATAGCTGCAGTTCAGTTCCTTATTTACAGTCTGTTTGCAGCCATGTATTATTTATTAAATCATCGTATTTTATAAAGCCCTTAAATGCGTGTTGTTTTCCCCAATTAATGAAAAACAAAACAAAAATTTAAGCCACTGCATTAACTCTTCTCAGAACCATGTTATGTAATTTAGGTGATATGGTATGTACAGAGAACTTTCTCATTTTAGAAACTATGGGCACACTGTATAAGACTGATACATCACAGGACCTACAGTATAGCTGAAATCCCATCAAGTAAAAAAACACAATATCGCCACCCACTGGACGATTAACGCACAATCCACACAACAAAGAGAAGAAGCATTAAGACGTCTTATAAAATAAAGTGAGTCTACCTGAAACCGGTAAAAAATAAAGTCATTTTCCCCAAAGCTTCCTTACTTTAGACACGTTAGGAGATACAGTTTAAAGGCAATACTGATACCAGGAAATCTGGTGTCCCCATCCACAAACAAAACCTATCCTACTGTTTCATCTAAAAACCGACACCTTCGGTGGTTTAAACTGCTCACAAACAAAACAAGTACACCAAATAAAGGAAATGAATTATGGCTATTCCCTATTATGTTTCTAATACACTATTTAAAATCACTGTCTAAAATATCAAATAAATATAAGAGAATACATGTACATTGAGTAGCTTGCCGTTTCCAGGAATGCAGTATAATGTGTTAGAACGTAGATGGAGAGTTTACTGGGTCCTATTTTTAAGTCAGCAGATGTCTGAATGCCTGATTCGGACACATTTTGAGGCATTCATGGCAGATTAATGGCTTTAAAGACCACTACAGCTAAGTCTGACCTCTATCTCATAAACAAGCTTGATATCTTATGACTGCTCTACGCTAATGCAACTGTAATGCAAGTCACAACACTGAGAAAAGTCCTTTACGAGGAAAAGTCTGAACGTCAGAGCATCTGCCCAGTGAGTCAAGTGGGTTAACAGTAATTAGCAGCCAAAGGGTTAAAAGGGGGCATTTTCTTTTCCTCTTGTACTCACTACAGGGCCTACGTACCCACACAAAGAAATAAACCCGCTCACACTGAGCTGATGCTGCCATTCTCTACCATGCAATAAAAACTGGGGTGGCTGCACACAATGGCTTTTGAATACGATACATACATTAACATGCACTGCGGCCTCCGCACAGCACTACATAATCACCACATAAAATAAACGACTCCTACAGCCCCTCTAAACTTCACATCATCCTCAGCCGGATCCTGGCTTTCCAGAGTGTAAGCAAAGACTAAATGCTATGGACCAAGGAAGCTCTACAAGCTATGGGCCAATGTCAGGTATAAGAGTAAAGACAGAATAGATTAGAGTAGGCTCCAGGGCTATTGCGGAGTGCATGGATGGTGTCCAGTCTCCTCTCCAGCTTTTTTTTTCTCCATCTCTAGAGTCCAGTGTCAAGCAGTTCAGTGCTGGAGGGGGGCCGTGCTGTGAGTGACCTGCTCTATCCATGGCAGGTAGCGACTAACTCGCGCGTACACACCGGGGTACGAGGGGTCGCCGCAGCCGTGACCCCAGGAGATGACCCCCGTGAGCACCCAGCGGCCAGCCTCGCCCTGGCACACCAGAGGACCCCCGCTGTCACCCTGGCAACTGTCGGCATGGTGACGGAGGTCAGAGGTCATGCTGCCAGCACACAGCATGCTATGGCTGATAAAACGCTCGCCATATCGCTTCTTACACTGCCAAGAGGGGAGGAGAGGAACCCAGGCCTGGAGGAGCGTATGAGGATGGTCAGTGTCTGAGGGAGAGAAAGAGAGAGAGAGAGAACTGTATTTACATTGGCATAGTGGAATGAGGAGTGTTCGGTACATAGATGTAACATATCCTTCAACACTATTGTCTCACCTATTAAATGGAAATCCTATATTTACAAAAGAGGTTGGTCCAACTCTCCCAAACATTCCTAAACTCTTATAGAACAGCTGCAGACAACAGACTAGGTGGAGAAATCTACCACTCCTAAAGTTGTACTCCTATTCATCAGCTTCTTAATCAAATGTTCCGCTCAGTGCTGGGTTTATTAATATTATTTTGATTATTTATTATATTATATTTATATGTTTTATGTTTATTATATATCCATACCTCATTACCAGGCATTTTAGAATCATATATATCTCTATCGACCCCTATAGACTGCCCAAATGATTTTATATACTTCTCTTCAACTACACTGGTATTCTATTACATATTACTGGAATTAATCCAAACCTCTTAACAGCAAACTGTTTGCAGGTATGGTTGATATTCACCTTCAAAGAAGGCTAACGACAAAATCCTACTCATCAGCTTCTCAATCAAATGTTCCGTTCCACCTTAAATGGTAGACAGTACAGATGATAGAATGTAATTGCAGCACCATTTAGGGTAGAGAGAACAATTCGCAAATGAACATTGAACAAAACCGGGACTTCAGCTCCAAAACAGTGAATACCTAGGCTACTTTAATCAGAGCTAGGCTGTTTGGTGTGTTGCTCTCCCCACACTTCAACTCCAGAACAGTTTCCTTAAACTTGTTGAATCCAATGTCAAGCAGGCTTTTTTACTAATAACGGATCCACTTACACTTTATTTATGGCAATACTCAGGTCACCAACATGCAGCCATGCTGTGATACAGGTTTTGATGGTTGAAGCAAATTATCTTAAACAGATAGTGTCGAGGAGTGAGTAACAACTTGAATAACTTTGTGTTGTTTTTGTGACCCAAAGCAAGTAGACTGCTAGCAACATCTAAGTAATTAGCATAGCATAGCATAGCTTATAGTATGTAAATAGTTCTGTGGTCTAGCTGATTAACACCAGAGCTGGTATAAGAAGCATTACACATCATTTTGTTTAGGCCAATTTTATTTCCCCACCTGTGCCGATTTTGACATGTTGCTTCTGTGTAATCATGTGTCATGCTGTGAACCAGACAATCAGACTCAACAATAGGGAAAAATGACAGTGGTGAATGGGCGTGTAAAACTGCATCTGTGCATTTGTCACCTGACCCAGGTCACATATCACATATCTTCTATGTGGACATCAGAATACAATTTAAAGGCTTTAATAATGTATTATAATAATTTTAGATATTTCTTTTTCACTTATGGATTTTTTTAGACCTGAATTAAAAGGAGACGTTTTTTGTCCTATCTCTCAAAAATGAAAGCTTTTGAAATGACTATTTTTTAACATGCTGTTTTTTTAAAATATTTATTTATTTATAAGTTTTATTATTGATTTATTTAGTTATTTTATTATATTTAAGTTTTGTACCTCATTACCAGACATTACAATCATTTATATCTCCATCAATCCTTATAGACTGCCCACATAATTCTATACATTTTCCTTTAACTACGCAAATTTCATATTACTGAAAATACTCCAAACATCTGAACGGCAGAATATGCCAAAGAATTACCCAGAAAGGGAAACAGATGATCTTGATTCTGTCTGAATGGCTTCAACAAGTATGGCTCTATATATTAATATAGCAGCCTGCTAAGCTGGAGCATTACTGTGAAGATGTTGTGATGTTGGATGATTAGTTCTGGATCACTAACAGTACTCCAGGTCATACCAGGGGTGTTTACTGGAGCACCATCACTCTAAAGAATGTGATTTCACTGCTCCACAGTCTATTGCTGCTAATGCTTTTACACCTCTCTAGCTGGTGCTTGGGATTAGGTGTGGTGACTTTAGGCTCATGTGCAGCTGCCCAGCCCATCATATTCTATTTTCATACAAGCTGTGTGCACCCCTACTCTCACATATTGAAGTAACTGACGTGACAGAATTAATGAATTTAAAGACAAAAAAACATTAAAATTCCCAAATGTGGAAGTTGTTGGAGAATGTGGAAGTTGTTGGAGAATGTGGAAGTTGCTGGATTATTAAGGCACTTTATGTTTATTTATTCATAACATTGGTAATGTACAGAAACATCCACTGAAATGCTCCAAGTCATCTAAAGTGGTTCTTCCGTTGAGAAGAAACCTTCTTTTTCATAGGTCTAGTCTTTATATGAGGTGCCTGAGCAAGTCCCATTTGTGTCCAGCAGGTGTCACTCTTACCGTCTGAAACAGTGTGCAGCAGTGAGCAGCCAGCAGGAGTTGATAAGTGTGGCCCCACACAGAGGCTGGGATCCTTTTGACTGTGACCTGAGCCACAACGAGGCCTGCCAGGGCCAGTCCCCTCTGACACACACACACACACACAAACACACACACACACCCACACACACACACACACACACACACACACACACACCCACACACACACACACAGAGGGGTTAATTAAACAAGCTGCAGTATCACTGAAACAGTCTGCAAACCACTATAAAAGGAGTAAGAAACAGATATATATGATATAATGCATAGAAAATAAGTACATCCGATGAATTACCTAAGAGATTTGTACCCGCCCACAATCCGTTTACTGCGTCTTTCAGCTCCGCCTCTTATGCCACAGGTGTGAGTGCCCACTATAGCGATGTCTGTCTCTGGTTCCGGCACGTAGTCACACACCACACCCGCATCCTGACCGTGCTTACACACATGGCTGTCTGGCCCTTTAGCAGGACACTCTCCCAAAAAGGACTCCTTGCCAGTGCACCTCACATTGGCCAAGTGGATTGGGCCTTTTCCAACACCAAAGTAGCCCATCGGACGTGCCTTGGACACTCCACTGCCACAAAAACAAGACAATGAATACTTTCTTCTCTCTTTCTTCTACTGGAATTAGTCATTCTTATAATAAGAATATGAAAGACTTGGCACAGCACGTCTTATAGGCCTCCAAAGGGCAAACTGTGTCTGTTATCCGTCACCATAAGCAGCTTTTCAGACGGTATTTATATGCATAGTGGTGCTAGAGAGGTCCCTCGGCACAACTTACAAAGCAGCCAGTATTATGCATTTATGTAGAGTAAGTAGAGTTATAACACTGATAAAAATGGATGTGTACATTATTTTTACATGAATGAATGACATTACCTCAATAACTGCAATAATTGTGTGGATGTAATATTTTCCATGTATCGAGCTGGCTTTTTTCAGTTTCACCTTCCAAGTACAAATAAATACAGAAGTTTGAACAACAACATTGGTCTAATGCTGGAAACACGTCACACACCATCTACCAACGAGCAGCTTAAATATAGCATTTGTCTGCAGATTTGAGTGCAAAATTTACCATATTAGAAGATTTTATTACGTATTAAATTTATCAGATCAACAGTATTTGTGTTGCATTGGGTTTAACTGTTGCCTGCCTCACAGCAAGCAGGGCCTCAGTTGAAGGCCCAGCTGGGGAGTGCAGGGTCCTTTCTGGGGGCAGGTTGCATGTTCTCCCTATATCTGTGTGGGTTTCCCCTCACAGTCCAAAGGCATGTGGTCAGGTAAATTGGAGATGCTAAATTACCATTAGGCGTGAGTGAATGTGTATGTCTGTCTGTCTGTCTGTCCTTCAATGAACTAGCGGCCTGTCCGGGGAATTTCCTGCCTTTTGTCCATTAAACACTGGGACAGGCTCCATCACCTCTTACAACCCATGAGCTATAAGTGGTTTAGAAAGTGAGTGAGTAAATATTTGTGCCTAAAAATGGGCAGACATATTCGGGGATGGATCTCTCAGCACTGCAGTAAGACTGACACAGTAGTGGAATGTTATTGGGTGTTATGTTGGTACAAGTGGACAGAGCAGGAGTTTTTAAACACTGTGCAGACTTACTGTCCACTCTGTTAGACAAATCTACTTTGTTGGTCTTTGTAAATGTAATATAAACATACAGCAACAATATGCAAACACTTTGGAATTTTTTCCATTTATATGCAAATGTCAGTTTTTCATCTGAGTTACAGTAAAAAACAATAACAATACGCTCAGAGTAATAACACAGAGAATAACGTATTATTCTTGTTCATATTGAATTACAGCATTCAAACATTTAGAGCGTAGTCTGGGAAAGGTGTGTGGAGCCCTAGACCTATGAGTTCAATAACAGAGAGGATAAAGCAAACCTGGAGTGCGAGCTTCATTGACTTGCAAAAGCTATGAAAAACACTGAACAGGTATCATTCCCAGGAAAGAACTGTGAAACGCTACTGGGAAAAAGTTCTTGGACCGATGAAACTAAACTTAAATTGTTTGGGAAGGACACACAGCACTGCATATGGTTTAAAAAGGACTCTGCCTACCAACGTGTAAACACTATTCCACTGGTGATGTATGGAACAACGTGATTTGGGGTTGCTTTGCTGCCTGTACAAGCGGGAGATAAAAATCTCATATTCATCGAGATAGCCTACAAGCTTGTGTCAGCGATACAGCAGAACAATGACATCTAAGCAAATCTAATAAGGAGGCTTCAAGAAAATATAATCTATTGGAGTTGGTCTACTGGAGTACACCAGTCAGAGCCTAGCCCTGCTGTGGAAGTGACCTCAGGAGAGCCTCTCTAAGGACTAATGATCC
>JAMWET010006652.1:0-22500 GCA_024036415.1 Prochilodus magdalenae | reverse complement strand
AGGGTCTGAGTTTGATTTACTTGAGTGTGAATAAGTGTGCATTTGTGACAAAACTAATTTAAGAGTATATAAAACAGAAACAGAAACATTTATATACAAATGCTATATATTTATATATGAATTTGCCAATGTCATTTATTTTTCTGGGGATGAAACTAAAAAAAATGACTGTACTGCAGGTTAGCATCATCGTAAGCATCTGCACTTCCAGAGTACGACATGACATCATCAAAAATTGTTTTGAAATATCAACCAAATCTAATCATCTGAATCCAATATCATTGTGCACCCTGAATGTGAAGATATGAAAATATCATTATTGTGGGTAAAATAAAGCCGTTTTGAGTGATATCACTGATTATAGTCTGTTGTATCATTTCTAAAATGATGCAGTAGAACTCTCATCAACATCATATTGCAGTGCACTGTCAGTGAATAAAAGCCTTCAGAGAATAAAAGCCCACGGTGTCACTGCCTGTTTGTAAAACAAATCACTAGTGCATGCGCCCTGACCTGTGTAAGGGTTACAGGACACCCCTGCGTCCTCCATGTGATCGCAGTTGTGCTGTTCCCAGCCACTGTGAGGGCATTCGTCCAAAGAGAGCTCATTCCCTGTACACTGCACAGCGTCCAGCTGAATTGGCCCACTGCCCTGCCCGAAATGAGCCCATGACCAGGCCTTCGGAATGCCCCTGAAAACAAACACAGCACACATGTACTCACACAAGCACATAAACTCTTGCGTCTTTCGTCATTTGCATGAATCTCTCCACTGACACAAACTTTGAAGCAAGAACACTGAAAAGATGGGCATCAGGCTTCAAGCAGACGGTCGGTTCTTCACCACCGACTGACTTCATAAACACATGCGCTTTGAGCTGCCGTTTAACTCTCTGACTCGGCCCCAGTCCCAAAGTTTTGTATTCTCATTGCTGCTGCAGCAACATATCTAAGACTCCATAACAGAGTAAAAATACCACAGCATGATATCAATTATTCAGTCTCTCACCATCCCTTCTCACACACACACACACAAACACAGAGAAATAGGAGTGCTCTTATCCACCAGGAAAAAAATATACCAAGTGCTTCTCTGAGTTGGAAATAATACTCTGAAATGCTATATAGAAGGCTTTCAATGCAGGCTTTTCAAACTATTTCCAGAAACCAGTTAACCCTATCCTACCTAACATGCTGGCAACACCATCATTTAACCAGCCCCCAGAGTAGTTGGGACCAATGCTGAAATACCCTCTGGAATTTAGGGGGTCATACACTGGTTAATTCACCCACACAATGCTAAGTGTCATGCACGGCAAAGAAACGTTTGGCTTAACAGATCTTCTATTTGGTAAAGTGGTCTATCACACAATCACTGTAGTCTTGCAATCTCCTTTTTTCTTTGGTTTGGGAAATCAGCAGCAAAGCACTTCTTACTCCAATCACTTGAATTTCCCTCTGGGATAAATAAAGTATCTGTCTATCTGTCTGTCTGTCTGTCTGTCTGTCTGTCTGTCATTTAGGAATTTGTGCAGGTGATCAGATTTACCAAATTTGACAATATTAGTATTCAGTGTTTTCAGAGGTATCCTGGGCACATTTGCAATTGCTAGGTTATAAAGGGCTCACTAAGTAAGCCAATTTAAAGTGCCACACTAAGGCAGACTAGTGCTACAGCGCTGGATAGATAAGAATATCATATAGGTATATATTAAGACTGAAGCTCAGTGTTCATGGGGCCTAGCAGATAATCAAGCAAATAATCACATTTGTATTAGAGCTTTTATTTTACCCTAACAGCACAATATCAGATTTTCTTTTTTTTCAGGGACTCCGGATATACAGGGAAGTTTGAATTTGAAACATCTCTTGGGTTAAACAGTTTTTCAAGGAATGTCTCCCTTTGAATCACAAATAGTTTGGTTATTGCTTAAATCACAGATTTACAAGAAAAAGAATATGCCAGTTTGAAATATAATCCATATAGTTCCTGAATATTATACATATGGCTGCAGGAGGCCTGAGATTAAGGGGTTAATCTTAAAATGCATTGCCCTGCATTTGTTATAAATGAGCATGTACCCTTTCAAGGTAAAGTGTTACATGGCCAAAACAAAATGCATCAGCTTTACTTGTGAACTACTGCATTGAATTAAGGGGCTTATACTCACCCCAGCCCAAGCTGTCTGCAGACCACCTCAGCATCCATGTCATCCCACTGGTCATCGCATATGGTTCCCCACCGACCATCATGGTAGACTTCCACCCTTCCCTCAAAGTCCTCTTCCCCACCTACCAATCTCAGAGGAGGCCCAGTACCTGATAATGAGACCAAAGCACCAAAATATTCAAGTTTTGATACCAAGAGGTCCTTTTAATAATTGCTCGTATTTTATTTTAATAACAAGTAATAAAGTGTAGAATTAAATATTATAAATAGACCCTGTGTTTACATGGTGACACAGCTTTAGTTGCTTGAAAGCTACATCAAACCTACATAAACCTACATCAGATTGATTTCCACTTTTACAGTTGCTTAATTAAATGTCCCACTACTCATCTCATTTGAAATACAGACACAACAACTGCAAGTGTAAATGTTTTATGAAGCAGCCAATCAGAAATAGCAAAAACGTTTTCCGGGATGTTGAAAAGGAGACCCTTCTGAAAGGTTGTCTTAAGCCATGTCAACAATCATGAGTTTCAGTAACCAGCTGCTTTAACTAGCCAGCTAACAGTAACAGCTGTTTGTTGCTTGATACTGCTGCTTGTGCCACATTGATTTTCTTTTGTCAGGCTGCTTTCGTTGTGATTTACGTAGCTGGATTTTCTCCTCCCCTGACATATGACAGCGTGCCCCATTGCAGTCACCCAATATATATATATATGTATTGTAGATTTCTATTTCTTTACATACTTTGAACCTATAAAGCTACTATTTTGCAAATACCTGTTTTCCTTTAGACAGTGGAGATATATGGATCACTGGACTCACAAGCAAATAACAAAAGACACATGACAAAACATAGAACGCATATACAGTACATATTACACATAGCACTGATGATCTGTGTTTAGAATCAGCATTATGATGATTCATTAAAGACGCTTGTCTGCCTTGGAAACACAAACAAGCATAATGGAATGGCCTAATCAAGCATATCTGCCTCTGTGTGTCTGCACAGCAGGTAACCAGAAAATCATTAGCGACTGCATTCCAGCCTCATTATATATCCTTTCTGTCTGCTGTGCTCGTTCTCATTCTTTCACTTAGCGTATCTTGTTCCCTTCATATTTTCCTTAATAACCCGTTTCTTCCTGCACTGAATTTTTATAGCCACTTCTCAGATGTTCCGATGGCTCTCTTTCGTTTCCAGAATACACAGTAATTCAAAGTAGATTTGAATTAAACACCAAGTAGCATCAGCGCTAATGTTTGAAGGCTTATCACAAAGACAAAATTAATTAGACGGCGTGATGGACTACAGAAGATTCCGCCTAACTCTGTCCTACACCCACCTCCCGTCTTTGTCTCAGCAACTTTCTCTTCTTCTGCACATACTGTTTTTCCTGCATGCTGCTGAGCACAAAGCTCTTTTGGTAAACACTTCAGTGCAGCAGGCTGTTTATCTGCGTGTCGCTCAAAAGGTCACAGTTTCCAGCATCTTGCTCAGAACCTTACTGACCTTCAGGTGGGGCGCACACCAAGCCGGCCTCGTTGCCATGGTTACAGTCACTAGTAACAAACTTCCGGCTCCTGCACTCCAAAAGGGATCTTTCGTTGCCACGGCAGCCGAGCCGAGCGTAGTGGAAGAGACCGGAGCCGGGGCCGAAGTAGGAGTGCTGAAGCGCCGTGCCAATTTCACTGCAGCAGACACAAACGGGCATGAGGTCATACTGCTTGTGCTGCTTCCCACCACAGCAACATCAGACTAGCCACCCACGCCAGACTGCTAAAAACATACATACTGTTCATTTAGGCATAGAGGATGTTTCATATTCTTACACAAGCTGTAGATTAGATGGGCTTCTGTAGCTTGGTCTTGGAGGCACCCTGCCCACGACATTTTAGTGGATTCACCTCCCCTGCAATTCTGAAGGGACTCCTTAATGAGCTGGTAAGTTGAATCAGGTGTGTTGGGAGGAAGGAATCCACTCTAAAATGTGCAGGGCAGGGTCCCTCCAGGACCAGGGTCCAGAAGAACGCGATTAGACAAATTACTTTCATGAACTCAAGCACAAAGCTTCATATAGCTATGATCTTATTTTTTGAGCACGGCAGTGGACACTGTTCTCTCAAAAATACATGTAACATGAATGTGCTCCCCCTTACCCTAGACCCAGTTGTCTACAGACCACATTGGCATCACGGTCAGTCCAGTGAGTGTCACACACAGACCCCCACTGGCCATTTAGGTACACCTCCAGGCGGCCACTCTTAGAGGAGGACCCCCCCACCAGCCTCACTGCACCTGAGCACAGAGAGCAGGAGTGAAAAGAAGATAGAGAGAGAGAGTAAGAGAGAACAAGAGAGAGACAGATTCTTATAGGTGTTTTACGGTATCTGGCTATGAATAAGAATGACTAATGCACTGAAAATTGCCACATTAAATTCACCCTGTTAGCATCCCTGCTGACTGACTTACTGAACAGCACTCCTTCAAATGTCAAAGCCATTTTTGTTTTTCAAAAATAGTACGACTCTCAGCAGAACATCAGCTCTCTTCATTCGCAGGGAATTACTCAGTCAGAATTCTGCTTCACATGAAATGAATACAGATAATGGAACAATGTAGCCCTATTTCTATTACGGCAGAACAAGAACGCAGGAGGCCTTACCCTGATGGCAGTCACAGTAAGCCCAGCCAATGGCCCCGGAGCTCTGTCTGAAGAAGCACCAGGGGTTGGACTCGCGGTCAGGGTTTCTGCAGTAGCTGTGCTCCCCCAGACCTCGGCCGGGATACTGCTGCACATAATCGGGAAACTCTGTCCATTTCAGGCAGGGAGAGCCCGAGTCCGTCTGAGACACAGTGCCATTGTAGTAGCCCAGCTCAGTAAAACCCTCTGAACATGAGAGAGGGACTGCAGAGGAGAGAAGGAAACACATGGTGGAAAATGCTTATAGCTATCATTCCATCTGACCATATATATGCAGATTATGATCAAATCACTCAAATCACTCAAACCACTTTTTTAGGTGGCCAGAGAGGCTGTGTTGCAAAAATGTGTTGTTTCATGCAACACTTTGTTTTGTAATGTCGGTTGTGCAAGTACACACCATATTGTCGCTGTCATATGAAAACATGTAACTTTTCGATTTTTACTTTTATGCCTCATTTGATCACATGAGCTGCTGTTTACACAGTGTGAAAATTTCATGATGAATGAACTAACAGAAATGGCCCAAAACTGCTTCAAAATACATCTGCTTTCAATGACTCATTAAAATCAAATAAGGTTATTGCCCTCTCCCGTAAAGTAACCAATTTGGAGATGCTTGTTTTTCTTTGGACAGCAACGATATAATCACTGTCTGAAGAAAAACATGTATCTCCATGTGTTGTTGACTTTAACTTTTATGCTTTATAAGATATTATATATATATATATATGTATATAAAACCCAGCAGTTTCTGTTTACATTGTGTGAAAATTACATGATGACTGGACCCACAGAAACGGCCCAAACTCGTTAGGAAAAAAGTCTAGCTCCATTGACTTGAATTAAAATTGAGTGATTAATGCTAGTTTGCTAATTTAGCTTAAAAAAAAAAAACCCACAGTGCTGTTTTCCCACAAATGTAAAGCAAAAGCCTCTTTTTTTCATAAACACGTATGTAAGCGAAGCGAGGATGTGTCAGCAACTGTTTCCATTGTTGGGTAGATCTAAGACCGGTATTTAGGAGAGTAATAGGCATATATCTTACACTTTATAGCTATGTCACAGCATTATTTACATAAAAGGTAGCTGCAGGTAAACAAGGTTTGCTGATGGGCATACCACTTTAGTTCCAGTGGGCATGTGTTTCTGTAGCTGTTCTGCTAGTCATTCGCCTCCTACACCTTACAAAAACACAAAAGTCTGCAGGTGGCAGCTTTACAGTCAGCCACATTCTCTCTATCTTTCGAAGTAGTTAGTTCTTGGCGACAGTGAGTGAGGAAACCTATCAAATTCTCTGATGAATGGCTTGCAACTCCAACACAGTATGGACACTGATGAGGAAGAATGTTCAGTCTATGTGAGTTTAAATCAAACACTGCAGATATGCAGAATGTGCAAAAGGCTAATACCAATTCAAATTCTCTACAGAGTCCAGAATTATCTCAGCATTAAGAGGAGCCTCTCTGTGTAAACGTCTCCAGGTCTAGTCTTTTCAGTAGGAGGTTCTCTGGCCAGAAGCATGTTGGAAGAGCAGTAGCCCTGCAGTAGCTCTGAGTTTATCTCTCAGGAACACTTGCCTGGCTCTCATATCTCTTCCAGAGCCCCCCGTACTGCTTTGATTTCTCAGCCCCAGGGCTGGAGAGAGAAGAGAGAGAAGCCGGACCCTGTGCTTTTATCCTGCCCTACTCTCCAGTATAAAGGATGAAGGATTAGGGAGATCTGCTCCAGAATGCTCTGTTAACCAGGATAAAGGGAAAAGGTGCCCATTCCTTAGAGTATCCAGGTGCTGGAGCACACCTCTGACTGACCTGGCCCCCTTCCCTCAAACAGGCATGAAGGATGTTCCTCTCTACTGGGTTTTAAACTCCCATCATTTAACTCACTCTGCCAGCAGAAGGGAACCCGGTCAGGTCATCTGAGTATGTCGAATGAAATGGGAAAACTGACACACTGAGAATAGCATGCACAAAGATAAAGAGCCTCGAAATCGAAAGACAAGCTCTTCAGCTACACCCATTTAGCACTTAGCAGCCACAGTTAATGCCAGCAATAACTAAAGCATGGTGTAATTCAATACTATTTCTTTCTCACTCATAGCTCATTGAAACTAGCAGAGAAATGCCATCAACTCTGCACATTACGTACTTTCAGTCAATACAACAGTGGATGAGTTGAATTTTATGAATTGTTATTGTTGTGCATTAAAAAGTGCATTTTAAGATGTTAATACAGAAGGCAAATGTAAATCATGTACAACGATATACAATAATGGTCAAGCTGTGTACCTTAAATGCGCAGTAAGTGAAGTTATCCTATATACTATTTGTGGTCTATTGCGTGTGGTCTGGACAAACAAATCCGGTGTAGGCATGCAGCCTTGGATCTATAATTGAGGTATTAACAAAGTGGCTTGGTAGATCCTCAACGCTATGTACTGAACTACACAAATTGTCAAAAAGGATAGATGAGAGAAACAGACGAAGAGGAGAAGCTGAAAAACAAAGACTGAAAAATAAAGTTCTTAGATCATGCAATAGCAAACAGTCATGCTAACATCAGGGAGACACATCACCTCCTAGAGCTGACGAGACTGGCGCCGGCCGTCTATTCGCTAGCTTCTTGTTTACATTTCCTATTCCACCTTAAATGGTGCTGCAGTTACCTTCTGGCATCTGTCATTTAAGGTGGATAGGCAAGGCTCACACAAGAAGCTGTATAGGTAAACTGAGGTGCAAGCATGGAATTGCTACACCATTTAAGTCTGAATGGGAAAATTCCTACAAGAAGCTGAGGGGGCCTGAATAAAGCCTAACTGCTGCATCATTTAAGGTGGAATGAGAAAACTATAAAACTTACAAAATGGGATGAACAGGAATGAGGTGTTTGCTCTGTTTCTGCCAGAGCATGTGACTGGAATAGAGTGGCAGATATTTCTGCTTTCTGTAATCATTCCCTTTCCAGCTTTTCTATTTCTCACTCCGTTCCTGATCTGTGCTCACAAATGCTCCACTTTCAATTATATAATTTATGGCTGTTATAAAATAAAAAATAGCTAAAGATGTTGCTCTACACAGACTTGTTTCAGAAGGTTTAAGGCTTGTAGTGTGGGGCCAGTCACCAGTCAGAAAATGGCTGAGGGTGAACAAATGCACATCTTTTTAACATTGCCTTTTTTGTGATCCTCACAACACAATGTATCTCACGAGACCGACTAGGTGTAATCTGTGTAGTTTTTGTGATTGGTGAGAATCTCCCGTATGTATGTCTGCTGAATAGCTCCACAGCTGCAGCAATGGCTGTTACATGCAAGCTGTAGGGTCACTGCCACATCACTCATGTCACGCAGAGGTGTGGAAAAGAAGACTATCTGGAGAAATACTGGAGTGACTTCAAAGCAAGAGAGATCACTAATGTTCCAACATTCTGAGCAACAATCATATTGTTCTGCCTACCGCTCCACTCCCACACTGCACCGCTCACATGCTGTGGTTTTGTTTGCCAGGTGGGTAACCCTACCTTATTGTTACTGTTTAACAGAACCAATGTCGTATGGTTTTGTCTGTTTGTTAATGATTGTGATAGCAACTGGTTAATACTGCAGCAGCAATGGTAGTGACAGTCTGCTAACCCACAGCCTAGCTAACTTTATATTACTTGCTGTGCTGCTGTTTGCTTTAACGATATACTGTGTTATTTGTGTACAATGGATGCAGGGTTCACCAGCCCAGCGGTGTTCTTGGCAATGTGCCTCCATTAGGATTAGGGGGATTGAGCTTCTAAAGGAGCACTGAAGAGAGATTATTTATGAGTATATGAGTTCAAATAACAAAAATAGTTTTCCAGAAGCAGCAACTGCGCCTTTAAATATATTTTAAATGCACACTATATTTACTGTCCCAATAAGTAGGTAAATATTTGTATCATTTTATTACCTGGGATTACCAGCCGGGAGCCAAAAAGGGTCGTATGGAGTTGATCTAGCTTAAAAAAGCATTGTGGTTACAGTGGGAAATGGGACAATTATGCCTTTGAGGGTTTAGTAACTTTTTTCTGATAGTCTATGCAAATAAGTCATATCACATATTAACAATAACACCTGAAATAAAAAAGGAATAACATGTTTACATTATGCATCATGTGTGCCTCAAGTTCTTGCTCTGATATCGAAATAACATAATAATGACTAAGTAATATCTTAATCATAAGGCACCACAGATTATGTGCTTGTATGGCTGATTGGTCCAGTCTTCTTTGTTTGGTGCCACCTCACTTTTCCTCATACATGATGCGGTAAAGTGAACATGGACAGTGCACACATGCTATGTTGAGTGGAAAAGCCTCCATGAAACCATTTCCCTGTGCGCCATATGGACTGTGAAATGTTGCAGGCAGTGCAGAAACAACTCTCCCCTCTAAACAGTCTCAGCACCAGTCCCAGTAGCTGTCAGCAAATTTTCTGAGTTGGTTGGCAACTTTTGTAAAATGTGGCGACTGGAGATGCTTCTTTATAAGAGAGAAAGAGAAGACAGTAAGGGTTGAAGGGGATTCAGACTTCTGCACTCATTAATCCCCTGCTAACCTTGTGATTCCTTCAATCCCCTAAATCCAGAACAACATGACCCAGCAGTATTCACATTTACATGTCTTGCTACTTTACTATACTGTGGATATTAAGGGCCTACCACCTTGGCACTGGCTCTGAAAAAATACATCACCCACACACAGAGGAACACACTGTCAATCTCAGGCTAGACTGGCACATCTGCCAATGCATTATCTCTGCAGACTCTTGCAGTGCACTTCCTGAGCCAGACCAGGATGCATCTAAATGATATCAGACCCGTGCACATTGAAAAAGGTGTGGTGTGTATGCAGAGAGGCAGGGGAGATGAATGGATCCCCAGCCAAGCTTAAATGGACCAACTGCAATCACGGTAGAGCTGAATTAGAGATATTAAAGCAGAATGACTGAGTGTGCTCTCAAAATGAGTCGTGCCAACTTGAGTGCCAACCCGGGGGAAATCGTTTGTAGCATTTCTACTTAATTGGCTTCACAAAGATGTGCTAGGAGGAAGCGCAATAAAACTGTCAATAAAGTAGCTGCAGGAAAGCAGAAAAGCAGTGTTCCAGTGGACAATGCAAAGAGAGTTCACCTAATATCGGAGACGGAATCAAATAATTCATCAAACAAGTCATCGTGTTGGAACAGCACAGGCTAAAATAAACACAAAACGAGTCTCTGGAAGAAATACAGCGAATATAAAAGGAAGACCAGACAGGAATAAATTTCTGTCCTCACAATGATTACATCATTAGGAAATTATTCAGTCCATTAACAAATATCAAATTTCAAATGATTGTTTTATTACAAATCATAATTATGTTTTAAAAAAAAACAACAACACAGGATTTGATGCATTACTGATCTAATAGATTGTGGTATAAGGATGGGTTAAACAGGGCTGGGTTATTGGTAGAAGTATGAGGATGGGCAGACAGAACTGGTTCATTTCTAGGGACACTGAGATGGGGAGAGTGGGTTGATTCATTTGAAAGGTTATTGGAATGGAAAGATAGTGCTGGTTCATTGATAGAGGTATGGGGATGAGAAGACAAGGCTGGTCCATTAATAGAGGTATGGGGATGGGAAGACAGGACTAGTTCATTGGTAGGAGTACCAGGATGGGAAAAGAGGACTGGTTTATTTGTAGGAGTATGGCGATTAAGAGACAGGGCCCGTCGGTTTGTAGGGGGTTGAGGATTGGGGAAAAGGGCTGGTTTATAAGTAGCTGTATGAGAATGGGGAGACAGGGCCAGTTCATTGGTAGATATGGGGATTTTTGGGAAAGACTAGTACATTGGTAGTTTTCAGGGATGGGGAGACAGGGCTGCTTAACCTGAATCTGCATCTGTTAGGCCAGTCAACAGGCAGGGGTAAGGATGAGTGGTTTAGTATGAATATCTTGCTGTGTTTGCCTGCACTGAGTTAATGTTGACTAAAAAAGAAGTGAAATATAAACTACTAACTAACATTAAGGGGGAAGGAGTAATGTATTTCACTGTGGACTAAGCCAACAGGTTCAATTTCCACTCAGATGACAGATGGCTTGGCAACCTCTTTAGACAGAATACCTGGATAACGTTTCCCCCATACCGCATGCCTACGTTCTACGGTTCTCTATGGATAACGATAATTCCATTAATTTTGCTTGAAAGTAGCTAGAGAAAACAGTGCATACCTTAATGAATGTAATTCTGACTAATTAAACTCACTTTTAACATTTCAGATTTGCCTCCTTCAGATTTCACCGCTTTGATTTTTGCGTTTTTGCATCACAGGCAGACAGTAAGAATAAGACAAGACAGACAGGACATCAGGGCTTGTAGACAGAGACACCCATGCTGACTCAGCTGCTTCAAACCCAGAGTGCTGATGCTTATCGTATTGCATTGCAGTACCAGTGAAATGGCTGCTGTCTGTTGGTGTTAACTACTCCTGCATAAGGAGAGAAGGAATAGGAAGTTTAATGCGAGGAAAAACTCACCAGTTAAGAATGTTTTTCAGCCCCATCATTAAGCTAGAACGGTATTAGATCGCTCAGAGTTAAAGTGCCCATGAGGATGTGCTGAAACAACACCTTGGCTGCCCCGAGGCTAGACTTGATTTTCCAGACGGTTAGTCACATGACACTTCCAGTGATATCTGAACCTAGTAGTGTTAGGAAGGAACTAAATGTAGAGAGCTGAAAAGCACTGCAGTGAATCCCACCTAGTCCCCTTTCAATCTTAGAAAAGAAGCTGCATTAACTGTAAAAACTGACTGGACTTGTATTACAAAGCACTAATACAAAAAGGTACATACAGTGTAATACATTGAGCTTAATTGGTGTAACCATGTACAGCTTGTTCACACAAAAACAATATAGAAATTGCCAAATGTAGCTAAACTGGATCACAAAACGTTTGTAGCAGGTTAATATGCAAAGTATAAATGCAAGTGATGTAGTAATGCCTACATACATCATGTCAAAGACCTTCTGGGTCCTTCCTGCTCTGACTACACCTCAGTTCCTGTCCCTCAACATTACAATGCACCTTGTTTAACTTCATTGTGCCTCTGGACAGTTTCTGTGGGTAGACTACTGAAAATAAGTCTCATGTATTTTCTAGTTTCCACCTTCTGCTCCTGTGCTCTAGTTTCCAGTGTGTTCTGTGTTCTGGTATTCCCGTTTTAGACATAGCCTGTCTGTTTGTTGGTTCCCTAATTCTGGATGAACCTGGGATAACTCTCTATATGCCTGTTAGACCCTTGCCACAGATACTAAGCAGAATATCTTGAAACAGCCTGAACAGATTCTGCACACACATTTAACCGCCTCTGGCTTTTCTCTGTTACACATTCTTTGGCAAAACTGTTGGTTTTCCTGTGATACTGCAGTCTAAAATCTACATACTGTACTCTGTTTCAAAAACAGGACTTTCACTACAAACTATATGACTTAAAGATGAAGAATTTGTATTTCTAGGCCAAACAACTGGGATTTGGGAACAATAACAAACAGCGTACAGCATTTAAAATGACTAAATACTTTATTAGAAAAGGATATATTTTTTGAACACTTTATAAATACAACATTGTGCAAAATCAGAGACCACCCCTCATTTATTTAATGTCCAGAATTCCAAAATGGTCCTTAAGTACAGGGTGTTTATGTTTCAGGAGACATTTCAGGAGAGGAGTTTACGTAGAACATAATTTACTTGCAGTAGAAAGAATACAGTCAAAAGTCAACAAGTGAAATGTTTTAGGCTCTGCTGTGCAAGTGACATAGGCAAGGATGGGCCTTATATCACTATACCTGACCAAACAGCAACGACTGGGACATGAGTCATCGTGTTAGTGACAGCACCATTGGTAAACGGCTGCACAAGGTAGGACAACATTTACGCAGACAGTAATGACGACTGTCCTTGGTGGCAATGGTGTCGTGGCAAACTGTCATGGAGTGACTCAGAATGGCAGCGGGTCATCTTCAGGGAAGAATCCTGCTTTTTAAATGAAAACCATGAAACCGTGTGTGGAGACACCATGGTCAGTGGCAAGATGAACTGCAGGACATCATTAGGAACCTCTACAACTCCAAGCCAAGACGGCTGGCATGTTGTGTTAGCAAACATGGCAGCCCACACCATACTAAGAGACACCACTTCTGTATGTGTAGCTCAATAAATGTCGCCCATATCAGTCTAAATTTATCATCAATTGTTCCCGGAAACCTTTACATTCCTTGCCAATAGCACTGCAACCTGACACTTCCTTCTAGATCCAACAATTCTTTTGATGATGAGCGTAAGATACAGACAGGATGGGATTCCTAACAACTGTGCTAGACCAGGTAGATCAGCAAAACTGATAAACTGCACCTTCATCTTTGAGAGCTGAAAATCAAGTTCCACTCTGGGTTCTGACCCCCAAAACAATCTGTCAATTTCCACTGTGAGAAAACAACTCAACACAAGTGGTCTGAAAGGATGTGTAGCTATCAGGAAGTCATAACCTGGAGTCCAGTCCTCTAAGAACTAAACTTTGGAGGTGTGGAAATACCTCCCTGCATCTTTGAAAAACTGAAAGTCACCTGATAAAATAGAAGCTGTAATAAAGTCTATGTGGAGTCACACCATACCTTAATATATTTAATGTCTACTTAATGAGGTTTCAGTGTAGTTCTCTGATAAACACATGCTTTCTAAAATGTTAATAAACATTTTGTACTGGGATTTAAATAAACGCAGACTGGTCTCGTACTTTTGACAGTATTGCATAGAAGGACTATGGACTAGTGTCAATAGATTAAGCCTTAGTCTTGAAAAAGAATTTATAATGGTGTTTCACCACTGGCATTACAATTTAGTTCAAACTATGCAGAATCCACATCTGGACACTGGCACTGTGCAGATTAAAATTAAAATTAAAATAATTGTGGGTGTCCATCAGGCAGTATTTCTTTCCAGTAGAATTTAAATTATGCATGACAATTATGCAAACTGCCAACCAATCATTAACAATTCACTAAGCAGGAGAAATTTCAAACAATTTTTTAAAATTAAATAAGTGTCACAGACATAATTCACACCACAAGCCAACTGAATTCTGTAAATGTACATCTGCTATCAACTATACTGCATGCAGGACCTCCAGTTTCCTCCAAGTACAATATTGGCTAGAAAAATGTTGAGCACCATCACTCACATCTCACACATGACTTTCTGTTGAACCTGATCATAATTGTAGTGACATTCTTCTTTTCTTGGTCGTGCTTTTATGCCACAGTAAACAGCAACAGAGGAACATGTGCACACAGGCTAGACACGAGGTGGGTGCTGGAATATCAAAGCTGTCAGAGACACGCGCCTGCCAAAGACTGGCACGGCAGCACTGAGGGGGAGGGGGCCGCTGCCTTCATCTAGTTCAAATAGAATACTGAAATCTGGTGAAATATCAAATTGTGAGACAAGACGCAAGAGATACAATCAGCTGAAATATGCGAAAAACGGCAGGACGTCTTTGTTTGAGCCTCCTCGTCTTGGATTCTGAAAGATTTCAGGTTCTTTTGTGAACCACGCCAAAAAAAGGCATAGAATAAGCTCAGTAAAAACCTCAAGTGACAACCTCTCAGTAATGTTTCTGTGCCCATTATCGTAAGTAAAACATAAAGTGTACAAAATGCATTGTGCATTGACAACGGAATAAAGCGCAGAAAGAAAACAGAAGCGGTAACTGTCTGTGTGTGCTCAGTGGGTGAGTTTTATTCACCTTTAGCCGTGCTTCTGTCCTATGTTAATAGCAGAGCAGCAGCAGAACGAATGGCAGCAGAAATCATGTAATTTACTCAAAGCATCCGTACAGCATCCTGAGACACACTCGCTGTTCTGCGTGTTGCAGTGGGACTGCTCATCCTCTCTCCTCCAATAATCCGTTTCCCCTCCACAATAAATATTTGATACGGTTCATACACAGTGCTGCAGCGTGCCAAGTGGGTGTGCAAGCTATCTTTTGACGTTGTGTTTAGGAGCAAAATGACAACCGCAGGTAATAAAACCTGTCAGTGTCTACAAATCAGACAAAGACTAATTTCCTCCAGAGATGACACCACAGCACTTTTCATTTTCCACTACTGACACTCTGGGTGGCCCTGTATTTACTTTGTGAAGGAGCCTGCAAGTAATGCAAGGGTCTCAACTCCCCCCTTGTGTCAAGTAGGCAAGGAATTTCCATCCAGTCACGAAAGAAAAAAGTAAAAAGAAAAAAGAAAAACAACAATAAGAGTAAATCGCAGAATCAATCAAACAAACAGCAAAAATCAATAAAAACAATACAAGTGTGGTTAAAAACAGTACTCGGTGCAAACTGCAGCTTGAAAAAGAAACAGCGCCATGTATAAACCTGTTCATATACGCTTGCACAAAATGACACTTTGCAGCAATAACCTGGAGATCGGTCCAGACAACATTATGTACATGATGGTACCATCCTTACCATCACTTGGGCTCACATCTTTTTTCAGTCTAGGTTTAGTTACAACTCTGAACTAATGCAAAATTGACTGCATTGATTTTGACTATTGATATACACTGCTCAAAAAAAATAAAGGGAACACTTTTTAATCAGAGTGCAGCATCAACTCAGTTCAGCTGCTTTGGTGTTAATGTAATTAACAACAGGTGCACTAGAGGAGCAAAAATGAGACACCCCCCAAAACAGGAATGGTTTAAAAAGACGAGGTCACTGACATTTTGTCCCCCCTCATCTTTTCCGACTGATTTTTCACTAGATTTGCAGTTGACTTGGGTCAGCGTCACTACTAGTACCATGGTGCTGTACCTGGACCCTACAGAGGTTTCACAGGTAGTCCAACTACTGAAGGATGGCACATAAATATGTGCCAATGCCACAAGGTTTGCTGTGTCTCCCAGCACAGTCTTAAGAGTACGTCGGAGATTCCAGGAGACAGGCAGTTACTCTAGGAGAGCTGGACAAAGCTGTAGAAGGTCCTTAACCCCTCAGCAGGACCGGTATCTGCTCCTTTGTGCTAGGAGGAACAAGATGAGCACTGCCAGAGTCCTACTGCTGTGAATGTGTCTGACCAAACAATCAGAAACAGGCCTCATGAGGGCGGCCTGAGGGCCCGACGTCCTGTAGTGGGCTCTGTGCTCACTGGCCAGCACCGTAAAGCTCGATTGGCATTTGCCACAGAACACCAGAATTGGCAGATCCGCCACAGGTGCCTTGTGCTTTTCACAGTTGAGAGCAGGTTTTACCTGAACACATGTGACAGACGTGACAGGCTCTGGAGACACCCTGGAGAATGTTATACCGCCTGCAACATCATTTAGCATAACTGGTTTGGTGGTGGGTCAGTGATGGTCTGGGGAGGCATATCCCTGGAAGGACGTACAGACCGCTATAGGCTAGACAACGGCACCCTGACTGCTATTAGGTATCAGGATGAAATCCTCTGACCCCTTGTCAGACCCTACGCTGGTGCAGTGGGTCCTGGGTTCCTCCTGGTGCACAACAATGCCCGGCCTCATGTGGTAAGAGTATGCAGGCAGTTCTTGGAGAATGAAGGAATTGATACCATTGACTGACCACCGGCTTGCCTGACCTAAATCCAATAGAACACCTCTGGGACATTGTGTTTCAGTCCATACGACGCCACCAGGTTGCACTTCAGACTGTCCAGGAGCTCAGTGATGCCCTGGTCCAGATCTGGGAGGAGATCCCCCAGGACACCATCCGTTGTCTTATTAGGAGCATGTCGGGGCCATACAAACTACTGAGTACCATTTTGAGTTGCTGCAATGGAGTTTGGGTTAAATGGACGAGCCTGCTGCATCATTGTTTCGCTTTGATTTTCAGGGTGTATTTGAATTCAACCCTCTGTAGGGTGATCATTTTCTTTTCCATCAAACGATATGGCATCCTTTGCTTCCTAACACATTGCCCAGTCTATATGAGGAAAGATATTCTGCATGATTTTTTCCCATTGAGATCTGATGTGTTTTCAAAGTGTTCCCTTTATTTTTTTGAGCAGTGTACATCACTAGCATACTGGGAAATATGGATATAAGTATCTAGCAAAGCTATAGTATGTAAAATGTACACAAATGAATCTGGGGAGGCTGTTTGAATGGCCCTGATGAAGCTGATAAATTAATTATTGCATTATGCATAATTTTAAATATTGTTTATTTATCCTCATTCTGTTCTGTTTCAGCCTACTTATTATTGGAGCAACAGATGAAGCTTTTTTAAAGAAGGTGTGACGATTGTACATGGTTGACATGGCTCATTAGCCAGGAAGGAGAACCCCTTTGCAGAATTTTGATTAGAGCCCCAAAGGCGTCAGGACCATCTCTGCCATTTCTGCTCATACTGAAACTATACGGTACTACCCCAAAAGTACTTTACACAGAAGCACCATCCTTGAAGCTATCATGCTTAAACTCAAACACTCCGCCATCCTAGGAAGACATACACAGCTAACAACATTACATCACATCACACAGCATGAGTGTGCTATTTTCGAATAGATGTGTTACAGAACCGAAATGGAGACATTCTTTTCATTTTCCTCCAATATCCTGACACAGATCTTATTGATAGATCTGTGTCAGGATATTGGAGGAAAATGAAAAGAATGTCTCCATTTCGGTTCTGTAACACATCTATTCGAAAATAGCACACTCATGCTGTGTGATGTGATGTAATGTTGTTAGCTGTGTATGTCTTCCTAGGATGGCGGAGTGTTTGAGTTTAAGCATGATAGCTTCAAGGATGGTGGCTCTGTGTAAAGTACTTTTGGGGTAGTACCGTATTTAGTTTCAGTATGAGCAGAAATGGCAGAGATGGTCCTGACGCCTTTGGGGCTCTAATCAAAATTCTGGCAAAGGGGTTTCTCCTTCCTGGCTAATGAGCCATGTCAACCATGTACAATCGTCACACCTTCTTTAAAAAGCTTCATCTGTTGCTCCAATAATAAGTAGGCTGAAACAGAACAGAATGAGGATAAATAAACAATATTTAAAATTATGCATAATGCAATAATTAATTTATCAGCTTCATCAGGGCCATTCAAACAGCCTCCCCAGATTCATTTGTGTACATTTTACATACTATAGCTTTGCTAGATACTTATATCCATATTTCCCAGTATGCTAGTGATGTACACTGCTCAAAAACATAAAGGGAACACTTGAAAACACATCAGATCTCAATGGGGGAAAATCATGCAGAATATCTTTCCTCATATAGACTGGGCAATGTGTTAGAAAGTAAAAGGATGCCATATCGTTTGATGGAAAGAAGAAAAGGGAGATCACCCTACAGAGGGTTGAATTCAAATACACCCTGAAAAATCAAAGCGAAACAATGATGCAGCAGGGCTCGTCCATTTAACCCAAACTCCATTGCAGCAACTCAAAATGGTACTCAGTAGTTTGTATTGGCCCCGACATGCTCCTATAGACAACGGATGGTGTCCTGGGGATCTCCTCCCAGATCTGGACCACCCCCTCCCAGGCATCACTGAGCTCCTGACAGTCCTGAAGTGCCACCTGGTGGCCGTCGTATGGACTGAAAACACAATGTCGCCAGAGGTGTTCTATTGGATTTTAGGTCAGGCCAAGCCCGTGGTCAGTCAATGGTATCAATTCCTTCATTTCTCCAAGAACTTGCCTGCATACTCTTACCACATGAGGCCGGGCATTGTTGTGCACCAGGGAGGAACCCAGGACCCACTGCACCAGCGTTAGGGTCTGACAAGGGGTCAGAAGGATTTCATCCTGATACCTAATAGCAGTCAGGGGCCGTTGTCTAGCCTATAGCGGTCTGTACGTCTTCCCAGGGATATGCTCCCCAGACCATCACTGACCCACCACCAAACCAGTTATGCTAAATGAGTGTTGCAGGCGGTATAACATTCTCCAGGGTGTCTCCAGCGCCCTGTCACGTCTGTCACATGTGTTTCAGTGTAAAACCTGCTCTCACTGTGAAAAGCACAAGGCACCTGTGGCGGATCTGCCAATTCTGGTGTTCTGTGGCAAATGCCAATCGAGCTTTACGGTGCTGGCCAGTGAGCACAGAGCCCACTACAGGACGTCGGGCCCTCAGGCCGCCTCATGAAAATGGCCTGTTTCTGATTTGTTTGGTCAGACACATTCACAGCAAGCAGTAGGACTCTGGCAGTGCTCATCTTGTTTTTCCTCCTAGCACAAAGGAAGCAGATACCGGTCCTGCCTGAGGGGTTAAGGACCTTCTACAGCTTTGTCCAGCTCTCCTAGAGTAACTGCCTGTCTCCTGGAATCTCCGACGTACTCTTAAGACTGTGCTGGGAGACCAGCAAACCTTGTGGCATTGGCACATATTTATGTGCCATCCTTCAGTAGTTGGACTACCTGTGAAACCTCTGTAGGGTCCAGGTACAGCACCATGGTACTAGTAGTGACGCTGACCCAAGTCAACTGCAAATCTAGTGAAAAATCAGTCGGAAAAGATGAGGGGGGACAAAATGTCAGTGACCTCGTCTTTTTAAACCATTCCTGTTTTGGGGGGTGTCCTCTTTTTGCTCCTCTAGTGGCACCTGTTGTTAATTACATTAACACCAAAGCAGCTGTAGAACTGAGTTGATGCTGCACTCTGATTAAAAAGTGTTCCCTTTATTTTTTTTGCGGCAGTGTATATCAAATAGTCAAAATCAATGCAGTCAATTTGCATGCATAGTTCCCCCCAAAGAGTTGTAACTAAACCTAGACTGAAAAAAGATGTGAGCCCAAGTGATGGTAAGGATGGTACCATCATGTACATAATGTTGTCTGGACCGATCTCCAGGTTATTGCTGCAAAGTGTCATTTTGTGCAAGCGTATATGAACAGGTTTATACATGGCGCTGTTTCTTTTTCAAGCTGCAGTTTGCACCGAGTACTGTTTTTAACCACACTTGTATTGTTTTTATTGATTTTTTGCTGTTTTGTTTGATTGATTCTGCGATTACTCTTATTGTTGTTTTTCTTTTTCTTTTTACTTTTTTCTTTTTTTTTTTTTCTGGATGGAAATTCCTTGCCGTACTTGACACAAGGGGGGAGTTGAGACCCTTTGCAATTACTTGCAGGCTCCTTCACAAAGTAAATACAGGGCCACCCAGAGTGTCAGTAACATGGAAAATGAAAAAGTGCTGTGGTGTCATCTCTGGAGGAAAAATTAGTCTTTGTCTGATTTGTAGGGACACTGACAGGTTTTTATTACCTGCGGTTGTCATTTTGCTCCTAAAAAACACAACGTCAAAAGATAGCTTGACACCCCACTTGGCAGCGCTGCAGCACTGTGTATGAACCGTATCAAATATTTATTGTGGAGGGGAAACGGATTATTTGGAGGAGACGAGGATGAGCAAGTCCCACTGCAACACGCAGAACAGCGAGAATGTGTCTCAGGATGCTGTACGGATGCTTTGAGTAAATTACATGATTTTCCTGCTGCCATTTCGTTCTGCTGCTGCTCTGCTATTAACATAGGACAGAAGCACGGCTAAAGGTGAATAAAACTCACCCACTGAGCACACACAGACAGTTACCGCTTCTGTTTTCTTTCTGCGCTTTATTCCGTTGTCAATGCACAATGCATTTTGTACACTTTATGTTTTACTTACTATAATGGGCACAAAGAAACATTACTGAGAGGTTGTCACTTGAGGTTTTTACTGAGCTTTATTCTATGCCTTTTTTTGGCGTGGTTGCACAAAAAGAACCTGAAATCTTTGCAGAATCAAGACGAAGGAGGCTCAAACAAAGACGTCTGCCGTTTTTCGCATATTTCAAGCTGATTGTTATCTCTTTGCGTCTTGTCCTCACATTTGATATTTCCCAGATTTCAGTATTCTATTTTGAACTAGATGAAGGCAGCGGCCCCCTCCCCCTCAGTGCTGCCGTGCCAGTCTTTGGCAGGCGCGTGTCTCTGACAGCTTTGATATTCCAGCACCCACCTCGTGTCTAGCCTGTGTGCACATGTTCCTCTGTTGCTGTTTACTGTGGCATAAAAGCACGACCAAGGAAAAGAAGAATGTCACTACAATTATGATTCAGTTTCAACAGAAAGTCATGTGTGAGATGTGAGTGATGGTGCTCAACATTTTTCTAGCCCAATATTTGTACTTGGAGGAAACTGAGGTCCTGCATGCAGTATAGTTGATAGCAGATGTACATTTACAGAATTCAGTTGGCTTGTGATGTGATTATGTCCCTGTGACACTTATTTAATTTAAAAAAATTGTTTGAAATTTCTCCTGCTTAGTGGAATTGTTAATGATGGGTTGGCAGTTTGCATAATTGTCATGCATAATTTAAATTCTACTGGAAAGAAATACTGCCTGATGGACACCCACAATTATTTTAATTTTAATTTTAATCTGCACAGTGCCAGTGTCCAGATGTGGATTCTGCATAGTTTGAACTAAATTGTAATGCCAGTGGTGAAACACCATTATAAATTCTTTTTCAAGACTAAGGCTTAATCTATTGACACTAGTCCATAGTCCTTCTTATGCAATACTGTCAAAAGTACGAGACCAGTCTGCGTTTATTTAAATCCAGTTACAAAATGTTTATTAACATTTTAGAAAGCATGTGTTTATCAGAGAACTACACTGAAACCTCATTAAGTAGTACATTAAATATATTAAGGGTAAAATGGTGTGACTCCCACATAGACTTATTACAGCTTCTATTTTTATCAGGTGACTTTCAGTTTTTTCAAAGATGCAGGGAGGTATTTCCACACTCCAAAGTTTAGTTCTTAGAGGAACTGGACTCCAGGTTATGACTTCCTGATAGCTACACATCCTTTCAGACCACTTGTGTTGAGTTGTTTTCTCACAGTGGAAATTGACAGATTTTGTTTTGGGGGTCAGAACCCAGAGTGGAACTTGATTTTCAGCTCTCAAAGATGGAAGGTGCAGTTTATCATCGTTTTGCTGATTCTACCTGGTCTAGCACAGTTGTTAGGAATCCCATCCTGTCTGTATCTTACGCTCATCATCAAAGGAATTGTTTGAGATCTAGAAGGAAGTGTCAGATTGCAGTGCTATTGCAAGGGAATGGTAAAGGATCTCGGGAACAATTGATGATAAATTTAGAACTGATAGGGCGACATTTATTGAGCTAACACATACAGAAGTGGTGTGCTCTTAGTATGGTGTGGGCTGCCATGTTTGCTAACACACAACATGCCCAGCCGTCTTGGCTTGGAGTTGTAGAGGTTCCTAATGATGTCCTGCAGTTCATCTTGCCAAACTGACCATGGTGTCTCCACACACGGTTTCATGGTTTTCATTTTTGTTAAAAAGCAGGATTCCTCTCCCTGAAGATGACCCGCTGCCATGCTGAGTCACTCCATGACAGTTTGCCACGACACCATTGCCACCAATGACAGTCGTCATTACTGTCTGCGTAAATGTTGTCCCTACCGTGTGCAACAACCGTTTACCAATGGTGCTGTCACTAAACACGATGACTCATGGGCCAGTCTTTGCTGTTTGGTCAGGTATAGTGATATAAGGCCCATCC
>JAMWET010006651.1:265000-267631 GCA_024036415.1 Prochilodus magdalenae | reverse complement strand
AGATATACCTGCCTGTAGGACTTAGGCGAGGAAACTCATTGACCTTACCCCGATTATCGTTTAGATGTCCTTGATAGTTAAATATGAGTGTACGTTTTTGGTCGGAGTTGGACTTCCCAGGAAAGTGGCTTCTCGCTATGAAAGGAGGTTTGGACTGAAACATGGATATTAGTGACCCTTCCTGGAATTCATATTGTTCAAAATAACCATATTAGGGAGTAAATAGACATAAGCAGCTCTTTGTAGGTGGGTGTTCCAGCACTGTGGTTATGCACTGGACTGCACTCAGCCTGAACTGACCCACTAGCTGCTCTATTCCCAGAGGTTTGCTGACCTGAGGTTTGCTGAAAAAGAACAGCAGAGGTCATAGCATACAATTATTATACACACCATCCAAAAGGGCACTAATAGGGCTAATAAGGGCTGGGGCTGCCCTACCAACTACTACCACTTCCTGTGGCTACTGTGAGGATTTGGTTTAGGGCCTCGCTACCCGAGTTGGCCCTCAGTTTAGTCTGCCACCTTGTTGGCCAGAACTTTCCCAACAAAAGCTAGCGTTATTCGTCTCCAGGTGTCTCCAAGACACAGCCTTGATTTCTGTGCACGCACTGTAGGGTGGACCAAGCAGCGCTAAGAGGGGGGTCTTTTTAGGAAGAGACTTAGTTTGAAGAGGGATCCTGTATTTGAGCAAAGGTACTCAAGATACTTCAGGGGGTCACAACATATTACAAAACAAACTGTCCCCTGGCTCATCAGCCTATTCTCTCTGGGACAAAATAGAGCCATGGTCCTGAGAGAGAGGCCCGAGCAGTGGGGTGTTTAGGGATTAAGGTGCTGTCATTAGTAACTCCTACCAGGACAACCAGCATAGTTATGGCTCTCCGGGCCTACGCTGCAATAAGCATCTCGGCAAGGCCGCCTAAGGTGAGCCCGAGTTGTGTACGCTCTTGCGAGACTCAGATCTCATCAGGAAAGGGATAATGCTTTACTGGCCTGTCGAGTTTGGCTATGTCACAGATTTCTAAAGCTGGATTTTGCTGCAGAGTATTCCCTTCTGTGCTTTTATTTATGACATCATCAGCGTTCATAACACGACCAGTGTTATGCAGTTCCCTTAAGCTTTCCTTACTTGCTAGCCCAGCTAGCCTTTAGCTCCAGTAAACCAGTCACATACACGCACACTAGTAAACATATGCACACTAGGGGGGGCCAGTGAGCACATCGGTGGTCAGCCTTATCCATAGCCCCCGTGGAGCAGTTGCAGGTTAGGTGCCTTGCGCAAAGGTACTTTAGATGTGTCTTTTCAGTTTAGGAAACCGAACTGGATCAAACCAGTGACCTTCAGGTCACATGGGCGGTTTCGTAACCTCCAGCCCAGAACTGTTGTTTAAATGGGCAGCATGGAAACTGCAGTGATGTATATGCTTTCACGTTGCTTTCACGTTGTAAACAAACCTCACATTTCCAGAATGGTCACTTTACAGAGGGAAAACAAAGGTCAGAAATTGAGAGAGTTCTGTTCCGACAGCAACAGTGCGTCACATTAAGTACTGATGGCAGGTGTTTAGCATCAATAGCCTTTCCTCCTCTGCCAATATTAGCCCCATTAGCAACCGTGCCCCTTAAACTAGATCACAATGAGTTGCACTGGTTTATGGGGGTCAGCTGACCTTTCGAGCCCTTTCATTATTTCAGACCTGAGCAGCCAGATGAGTTTAAAGGACAGTGATTAGGGCTTCTACACTATTCTCATTAATGGGACTCAACTATGAAATGATCTCCAGTCCTGTGTGCTTTCAGGAGGTGGTGATTGTGCTGTCATCACTTACCCTCATTACGTGGCCACAACCAAAGCACTTTTCTCACAACACGTTGTGTCACTGTATTCCAGCTTTCGTTTAACTTCATATTGCACCAACATGTTCAACGCTACTCTCCCAAAACCCCTCTGGCTTGTGCATAAGAGAGGCTGACCTGCATTTCTGGAAAACTGATTTGGGATCATTTCTGCACCAGATGAAGTTGACAAGGGGGTTCCATTACATTACATTTACATTTTTGGCATTTAGCTGACGCTCTTATCCAGAGCGACTTACAAGAGTATTCATATTACAGGTAGGCCAATGTAGTGTTGGGAGTCTTGCCCAAGGACTCTTATTGGTGTAGCACAGCATAGTCACCCAGACCGGGATTCGAACCCCAGTCTCCCACATGCGGTGGTGGCTCCCTGGCGGGTCGTGGTGTTATCCGCTGAGCTACACCCACCAGAGAGAGCCTATGGATGGGAGATCACCTGTTAGATCTCCTGCAATACCACATCCCTCTGAATGGTCCATGGAAAGGGTGGCCACTTCCATAACCCCAAAAGGAGGACACTCCACCCCCAAAAAGAGAGGATCAACAAAAAGTGTGGGGGGTTTGAAGGTGTGGGGGAAGGGGACACAACACTAGAACAGAATTAAAATCATAACCCAACTTATATAACACATAGATGATGCTTTACTCACCTAATTGGATGGAATGGATGACATTCGTGAGTCAGACGTGAGCTTACTAATTGACTAGCATTTAGAGAGTAGACCTGCGGTTAGGCGGTAGGTGAGTCACGATGTCACATGACCTTGGTAAACC
>JAMWET010006651.1:50000-260000 GCA_024036415.1 Prochilodus magdalenae | reverse complement strand
CCTTCTTGGGCATTGTTCTCTCTTTGTGAGTATTGGTTCCTCCTCGTGCTTCATACTCTTAAGACATTTCTCCTTTTAAGATATGGACCTTCTCAGTGGGTCTTCCTCATGCTCTTAGCAAGGTTCTCCTTTTGAGGCCTGGATCCTCTCTGTGGTTCCTCATGCTTTTGGCATGGTTCTCCTTTTGAGGCTTGGATCCTCTCTGTGGTTCTTCATCCTCTTGGCAAGGTTCTCCTTTTGAGTCTTGGATCCTCTCTGTGGTTTTTCATGCTCTTGGCAAGGTTCTCCTTTTGAGTCTTGGTTCCTCCTCGTGCTTCATGCTCTTAAGACATTTCTCCTTTTAAGATATGGACCCTCTCAGTGGGTCTTCCTCATGCTCTTAGCAAGGTTCTTCTTGTGAGTCTTGGTTCCTCTTGGTGGCTCTGGGGAGGGTTTTTTTTTCTCCTCCTGAACTGACCTCAGTCATGCTGTACTGAAGCGAAGGGAACTGGATTGAGTGACGGATACAGAAAGCGAGAGGCCGCATTAGTCAGAGGTCCGGCTTCTTTCACGGCCAAAGACGGCTTTGATTAAAGGAGGGAGCGGAGGAGCTGACGCGAGTGCATGTCTGATCTGTTCGGCCGTTGTTTTCCGCTGAGAGGAGGTCGATAGCGTATATGGCTGCGTTCAAGCATTACTTAATTAGAGCGAAAGATGATATTGACAGCTCCTCAGAGGAAAAACTCTCTCGCCCATGCTGGGAAGTTAACTAGCTGACTTGATTGGCGTTTAGTTGGACATGTCCTCCCTCCTCCACCGCTGAAGCACGGTGACTGTGGCGCGTCATTAGACTCCTGCAGGCCTCCTCTGATCATTAGGCTCAGAAACTCTCGTTTCATTGTTTTCCTCTCCTGCTTCTCTGATGTAGGGCCTTTATTTACCAACCCTCACACTGAGGAGAGACGAGCGCCCGAGCCACACACAGCTACACATGCCCCACACTTAATTAGCCTCCATCTCTCTTTATCACCTAGAAGTGCAAAGCAAAACAATGGGAAACGGTTGGTCGGTTTGAATGTGTCCAGTGTAGGAGCTAATCCGTGTTTACTGTAGTATGTGTTTCTCTGTTGGTCAGTGGAGCTCTTTAAACCTGATCCAGCTCTGATCTGTTCCTGAGCCTGATTGACCCTATTGTGTTCCACTGCAGTCGTAGCCCAGGAAGTTAATGTGGTGTTGCTTAACTATTGCCATGGCATCCCAGGTGGTTGCTATGGTGTTGCTAAACTGTTGCTATATTATCCCAGGTGGTTGCTGTGGTGTTGCTAGGCCATGACATGGTATCCTGGGAAGTTGCTTTGGTGTAGCCAAAGTGTCCCAGGTGGTTGTTATGGTGGTTTAAGACTGTGGTATGTTATCCCAGGTTGTTGCTGTGGTGTTGCCAAGATGTTACTATATTATCCCAGATGGTTGCTACTGTGTTGTTAAGCCATTGCTATGGTATCCAAGGTGGTTGTTATGGTGTTGCTAAGCTATTGCCATGGTATCCTGGGATGTTGCTGTGGTGTTGCTAGGTCATGGCATGGTATCTCTGATGGTTGCTATAGTGCTGGTAAATTGTTGCTATGGTTGCAGCAGTGTTGCTAACTTGTTGCTACATTGTCCCAGATGGTTGCTATGATGTTACTAAACTGTTGCTGTATTATCAGAGGTGGTTGTTATGGTGGTTTTAGACTATGGTATGGTATTCCAGGTTGTTGCTGTGATGTTGCTAAGATGTTACTATAGTATCCCAGATGGTTGCTACTGTGTTGCTAAGATGTTACTATAGTATCCCAAATGGTTGCTACTGTGTTGCTAAGATGTTACTATAGTATCCCAGATGGTTGCCACTGTGTTGTTAAGCCATTGCTATGGTATCCTAGGTGGTTGCTGTGGTGTTGCTTAGCTATTGCCATGGTATTTTGGAAAGTTGCTATGGTGTTGCTAAATTGTCGCTGTTGTGCCCCAAGTGGTTGCTATGGTTTTGCTAGGCATGGCATAATATCCCTGATGGTTGCTATAGTGCTGTTAAATTGTTGCTATGGTTGCAGCGGTGTTGTTAACTTGTTGCTACAGTGTCCCAGGTGGTTGCTACTGTGTTGCTAAAGTGTTAATATATATTATCCGAGGTTATTGCTCTATTGTGGCTAAGTCATTGCTATGGCATCACAGGTGGTTGCTAATGTATGTGCTACTGTGTATAAGGCTGTGTTTATATGAGGGCTGGTGTACATGTACTCATCTACAGATATGCAAATATCTGGTTAGGATTCCTTTCTTTCTTTCTTTCTTTCTTTCTTTCTCAGGCATTCTCCTCTTTTTTTCAGGCATTTTTCTCTTGATTAAATGTTTTTCTCCAGCTCTTTGTGTTTTCTTTCTTTTTTATATTCTCTCCTTTTTGCTCTCTTGCTCTCTCTCTATCTCTGATTTCTCTTTCTGCCCTCTGTCATCCATCACAAAGACAGCTCTATCTTTCCTACCCTCTTTCCTATCTCTCTGTCTCTCTCTCCTCCGTTACTTCTCTCTCCCTGGTGTCAGAATTCCCACTTTGGGTCCACGCCGCTGGAGCGTATCTCTCAGTGCTAGCTTGCCTTTCCACATTTGGAGATAAACGTGTCTGTGTCAGTAGGGCTGGAACAGAAGGTGCTGAGGGACAGTTTGTCCAGACAGGCTGGTGTAAGTCCTGGGCTAAATTATGTTTCCACTTATTCATGATGTCGCTCATCAGCAGCATAGCGTAGCCTTGTCTTGCTCCGTTATGCTCTAGTTGTGCTGTTGTGAGCGAATGGCTAGACTTCTCCTCCTACATCGCTACCTATTGCACTGAGGTAGGAACTTGATGTGTGCGTTATCGTTAGCAGGAAAAGGATTCCAATATGTATCTTTATGGCTGGATTTCTAGATGACGTCCCACTCGTGTCTAGACAGGCTTTGATTGAATCTGTCTAGGGATGCCTTAGAAAAAGCCGTCGTTGAACACGTTGGCTGAATGCTCCCTACGTGAGTGTCATTAAATTTGATATGTTAAATGTTCTTTTTTTTAAGGCACTCCAAAGTCCGTCTCCCACTGGCTGCTTTAATGGACACTCTAAAGCTTTTTATTGCCAACAAACCACCGTGTGTCTGTGTGACTAGATTATTCCTGAATTTTGCTGCTGAATGCCAGCTGCTGCTGTACCCCCTATGGAGCTGGCAGGCTGCGACAGAAGAATGGCAGCCTCATCCTGCCGCGCCTTGCCAATCATTATCACGCGCTCACACACACACACACAAACACTACCCACTGCGCCAGCAGAGCCCACTCCTTCTCTACAAATGATCATCAGCCTCCATGCGATCTTGAGAGACTTGTCAGTGTGAGAGCTCTCTCAACTCACTGTGGAAAGACGACAATGAAAAGGGACAGTTCCCACTATTCTGATGGTTATGGGGCGACAATGAAAAGTTTGTGCTTCCCACCATCCCTTTTTAGAAACTCCCACTGGCTTCCACTCACTTATTAGAAACACCCACCTTGTACTTCCATGAACTGGCCACTTTATTAGAAACACCCACCTTGGACTTCCATGAACTGGCCACTTTATTAGAAACACCCACCTTGTACTTCCATGAACTGGCCACTTTATTAGAAACACCCACCTTGTACTTCCACAAACTGGCCACTTTATTAGAAACACCCACCTTGGACTTCCATGAACTGGCCACTATATTAGAAACACCCACCTTGTACATCCACTCTCTGGCCACTTTATTAGAAACACCCACCTTGTACTTCCACTCTCTGGCCACTTTATTAGAAACACCCACCTTGTGCTCCCACTACTTAACTGTATCTGCTTTGCATACTGAGCTAATGAATGTCCTTCTGATAGTGGTGTAGTATATTTACCTTCTAGTTAGACTAGCGTGTGGTTTGGGACACAGCCTGAGTGTTTCGAAGTCGACGTCGACTGAACGGGGCAGGCAGATGAAGGACAGGTTTAGGGTTGGGATCGGTTTTGATGCAGCTCCATAAAACTATGGATGCATCTGAAGTGTGCTCTCTCCAGGGACAGTGTTCTGCTTACCCAGGTTGTGCACTGCGCCAAATTAAGCCCTTCACTTTGAGAGGAAAATGGACAAGCTGATGGTCTCACTTTGTTTAACTGGGATGGCCAAGGCTGGACCTCTGGGTTCCACATCTGCTACAGATTTTAAATTGGAGTATCAGTCACTTCTGCGTATGGGGTGACAACCCTGAGTTATCTCTGCATCCTAACTATCGGTATAAAGAGGTAACCGTGTGTGTGTGTGAGAGAGAAAGAGAGAGAGAGAGAGAGAGAGAGAGAGAGAGAGAGCTGGGGGAGGCCGACGGCAGGCTTAATGACGGGTGTAATGCATGATGCCCATCGTTAATCTTGTGTAATTGTTTGTGAAAACGAGCCCTTCGCTCTTGGCCTGCAACCGTAGAGACGGCGCTTTAACTAGTGCAGGTGTGCCACGAGCTGGCACACACACAAACACGCTGCACTCACAGCTGCAGGTTGCACTTCATCTGGAAATGACCACCAGCCCTGCACAGTACCTGTTAACCATAGCCCGATAGGAGCGTTACGAGTGTTACCCCAGTGTCTTTGCAGTGTCCTGCTTTCCCTCGTGTTTTGTTTAAAGGATGTGCCATCATGTTGTTATTCCCAGCTCAGGCTTCTCACATAGACGATTCTGAAACATGGGAATGCTGTACAAGCAGTGTGCACTATACTGTGTAAAAGTCAAAGCCACCATCAAGCATAACTTATGTATGCTCCAGGAAGGTACTTGTGTATAGTGTCTTCCACTTACATGTGCACTATAAGCAATCAGATCCCAAATGACAAACATGCATAGAGTGCCACATAAGCCCTATTCAAGCAGGAGCTGACTGGCCGATTCATACGGGAACAGGGGTCTCAGCAATTAGCCTGGGTCCAAACATCAGCACTATGCATCAGGACTAGCATAAGGCTAGTAAAGTGGGCTTATTCAACTTGGCAAACTTCGCCTAACAACACAGAGAGTACTCCAAGAAGTTTCCAGAGATTTCATTTTCCTTGCCTTGTAAATTTGGCCATAACTAAAAACGCTGAGGACTTCTTGGAGGATTAAGGGTCAAATCAAGCTCTGTTCTAGCGGATAGTCTCGCCTTCAGGTCACAAAAAAGTGAGGCACCGTTTTCTAAGAAGCAGTTCATTAACCAACATCCATTGGCCAACAGCTTATTGACCAAAACTCCACCTTAAATGATGCAGCTGTTATGAAACGCCCCCAGGCCCCAGAATATAACCATTTAAGGTGGAACGGGAGTTCAGCCCCATCTGTATCCTTTTAGCCAGTCTTGTTATCACATTACTGTGATGTGGATTCGAGCAGGACTACTATTACTGGGGGGACCTCTGTATTTGTTGGAGGTCATGGATTATCATTCAGACTACACCACGTTAAGGTTAAGCTAAACCCGCTTGAATAGGACTGTAGTGTAGAGCATCATGTCCGAGGGAGATGAGCAGCAGTACGTACCTGAGCTGTGTTTTAGCTTAGCAATGTGACCATTTGGGAAAGTTTCTGTTACTCCTCTGAACGGCTTTACAGCCGTCCAGCTTTTTAAAAACTACACATGCGCAGAATACATCACCGCTGTCCGGAGGAAAACCTGTATCTCCAAAATAACAGCTCTACAGGAGAGCACAAAAACCTCATTTGATTCTAATGTAAGTCAATGGAACCAGACTTCTTTCCAAGCAGGTTTGGGTCTTCTCTGTCAGGCTGTTAATCATGAAATTCCCACACAGTGTAAACAGCAGCGGCTGTGTAGAAAAGGACAAATCCACAAAACTGGAGATACATGGTTTTCTTTGGACAGTGACGATATGTTAAGGTTGTCATGGCTATTATTCCTCCATTTAAGATTATTTACAGGGTTACCCACCTCGTTCGATAATATGGCAACTCTATTTGGTATGGCATCAGTACGACTAGACGTTTCCAGTTGACGTGTATACAGTACATGAAGATATTCTATCCAGCTTGAGCTGATAATCGAATTATTAAATTGTCAGATTGGGTTTAAATATGGCTACTCTCAGTTTTCCAAAGACATCTGCAGGGTTGTTTAGGTCTTATAACTTATAACTCTTATAATTTCCTACTTCTCACAATCTGAGCAATCCGGGACACATTCAGTGATGTTGAGGTTTGGACTCTAGGATGGCCAGTGCGTTGTACTAAGAACAACTGGAGCTTTTTAATTTTGAATTGCGGACACATCACTACAGCCCTATTCGGACGGGTTTAGTTTTACAAGGGAAAGTCAGGTCATGTAGTTTCACTACAGGGTGTTCCCTCGATGTCAATGCAAATTCGTATGGGACTAAAATCACGGAGGAACTCGGGGAAGAATTATATTACCCCACCTCCTCATGTAAAACCAGTCCAGTCCGAACAGGCCTTAAAGTGAGATTTGGTTAAGGGCCAGAAACCTCACTCCAAAGAGCCTAAACATACCATTGGCAGCGCAAGTGCAGATCAGTAGGACAAAATGTCCTGAGCTCTTTGGTGACTGCACCTGCGGCGGCACGTTTCTCCATTCTCAGACATTTTTATCCAAACGAAATTTCAGCCTTTGACCCTTTGTCGATAACAGCCTTGAAGTCTGTCCAGAGTCTTGAGTTTTTCGTTCAGAGGTGCCTTGGTTGCAGCCGTTTGAAGCCGGTTTGTGGCTGTTTGATCTCAGCTTGTGTGTGTGCGTGCAAGCTTGCTGGCCAGGTCAGCGGACGAGGTTTTAATAGCAGTGCTACACCAGGCTCATGTCTGCTTCTTTCACTCAGACATTATTTGGTAGCAATTTCCTGGAACCCTGCTCCATAACACTGACGCCACTCGTCATGCCATGCTGTCGTGAGATGTGATTATGGAGGGTGTAGGAATTATAACCGGTTTTGCATGTTGTCTATTTTCAGAGGCTCAAAAGTCATTGGAAATACCACCCTAATCATAAACTGAATAGACGTGGTTGAAAATCCTTTGCCGTCAGGGCCTGCCTGAAGTTGAGGTGCATCACCAGATGCTGGTTGTCTTCCTGGGTGATGTTATTCCAGTCCCTACTGCAGCCGTGTTCAGTTGCATGCATGCTTGACTGGATGGACGTTAGGTGATGGACTTGGTCTTTGCAGAACATTCCGGTTCGCCTTAAAAAGACTTAGGGTTTCGTTTGCAGTACCTGGCAAGTCATTGTCCATCTGCGTTGTAACACACCATCCGAGTTTTGAAGCGTGTGGCTGAATCTGAGCACACTACAAAATGAAAGCTACTTCATCAGTAAACACCAGGGGACCATACATCCCCATTCAATAACACTACCTCCACCATGCTTTACAGTTGAGGTGGTATGCTCAGGGTCATAAGCAGTTCCTTCTGTTTTCCATTTCTATCTCCTCCCATCATTTTGGTACAAGTAAATCTTTGTCTTATCTGTCCCTAATCTCTTCTTCCAGAACTGTCCAGGCTGTTATAGATGTTTGTGGGCAGACGAGTATAGTATTTGAGGCGTACGTCTTACGCCCTCTGCATTTACCCGGGTCAGTGCTTCTCTTTATTGTTGACTATGGCACAGGTATATCTACCTCCTGGAGGGTGTAATAGACTTCGCCAACTGTGGTGCCACCAGGCGAAGAATTCTTGTCCTCCAACACAGTAGTGGAAGTTCTGGGCCTTAGGCTGCAGATACATTGGCCACAAAATCCATTGTCCACACGCAGTGTTTTTACTCTCTCTCTCTCTCTCTGTCTTTCCCTACCTCCATCCCTCCTCCCTCCTTCCCTCTTTGATGGGTTTGTTTTGACTTTCCAGCCTAATGAAGGCTTGACTGGCAGCGTGGTCATCTAAACCTTTCTAAACATTAAGAGTCAGCAACTACAGTCTCCAATTGCAAATACCTGTTTACCTGTAACCGAAGCAATGAAGGAACAACAAGCGCCTGCCTATGGAACAGCTGAGCTGCTTAAAAAATAGAGGCACTATGTACGAACATGTTGTGATTTCTTTTCACCTGGCTAGGATTTAAATAGCCTCAAATTACAGGAAAAGGTCTCAGTGTACAGCAAAAGTTAATATACAGTGGTGGACAGTTAATACCACAATAATGTTGTTGACGTCCAAATATTTATGGGCCTGATTGTATGACATCTGCTGTGGCATGTTTATGACATGGTCATTCCAGTGTTATGTAGTAGGATCCCGTTACAGCAGTGCTTAAAAACTGGCTTTTTGAGTCCATGCCATTAGCTGAGATCCTGCAACAGCTTAATTCCAGGCTGCTTCCTTCCACACTCCCACACAAAGCCATGGACAAACACTTTCGGCAGGGAAGGCGAAAACAAGGTGACCATGAAGGTGCCGTTACATGCTTGTTAACAGCTGAGCTGTACATCTTGTTTCTGCACTGTGAGACAGAAGTAGTGAGAGAGCGAGAGAGAGAGAGAGAGCGAGAGAGAGGGAAAGCTCAGTAGTGATTGTGATGGCGGTAGTGGCACTTGTAGACTGGATGAGTAAGTGATTGTATGTAAATCCCAGCGAGGGCCTTTGCTGCACTCTTACAGCAGTGATGGATGGAGCATCAGTAGCCAAAGCAGGGAGCACTAAGGATGGATGGGGGGATACAGTGGAGGTGAAAGGAGGATGGGGTCAGTACAGATGTGGTTACTTAGCAAGGGGAGAAGCAGCATATGAAGAATGGGACATGACACCAGGCTCACGGGGGGAAATCCCAAGGCAGTCTGTCCGAATCAAACACATCGACCTGAGCCGGCGTCCCGGCAACCTTGAGCTGCCTTTTCTAACCAGGAAACAAAGGAACAAAAGACTTAAAGAGCAACACTAATGACCTTTTAACATGCTTCCCTTCTCCGCTGTCCTCCAGGGCTCACAGTTAATGGCACCATGTAGTCATGGTCAGGTCAATCACGAAAAGACACCACCCATATAACTGTAACATTAGCCAGTCCAGCACTGAGCTCAGCTAAATTACTAATTACATAGGCCAGTCACTGTTAACATCATAGAAATGAAAAGAAATACTAGCTAGCTAGGATGCTAGCTAGCTTCGCTGACTATAGATGCTGGCCTGCCATGGTAGCAGCTAGTTGTAGTCATTAGTTGAATTGCAGAGCAAAGCTGGTGCATTTTAAAGTTTGCTAATATTAATTAATGAAAATGCAATGCCAGATTTAAAATGTGCTAAGATTAAAACTATTTCAGAGAAGATATATCAGTGTCTAAAGAAAAACATGCACCTCCAAACAGTGAAGTTGATATAAAGCGGTTTTATTTAAATTGCCATAAGCTAGCAAGCTAGCTAGCTAGATGAACTTCCTAAGTGTGGAGACTGTTTAAAACGATCCAGAATGATAAACTTTGTATCATATAACTGAGGTAATCGTTCATCAAAGCTTTCTGGAAACCCAAACTTGGCTAGTAAACTAGCTGCTTGCCTAGCTAGCTAAGCCAAATGTGCTAGCTAGCGCAAATGGCTAAAATTACTTGCTGTAGTCATTGGCTTTTAGAGATAAGGTTTCAGAGATAAGCTGGCTAAAAGCACAGTAGACATTGTCTGGAAACTAGCTAGCAAACCTCACTGTAATGGCTTTCTAGGTAAGGCCATAATTACTAACTACAAGAACGAAAACACTGGTGCATAATCATGTTCACTATTGTTACTAATGTACAAAATATAACTCTGGATTTAGGCTGTACCCTGTATTTATGTCAACGTCTAACATTATTGCAAAACTTTTTCATAGATACATGCGTGAAAAGACGTGGTAGACATTGTTTACGCTTCTAAACAACCAAAAGAACAAACGACAAAGTAGCGAGTTTTGAGTTCTTGTCACAGTTTTCTGTAATTTCACTGGTAGGTGGAGAGAGTAGGCCCGGAGAGTGGAATTCAGAGGGAAACAAAAGGCTGAGAGGGGGAAAACGAAGTGACATGTGGGGGGGATTTGGAGAAGAGAAGCATCCCATCCCACTAAAGGCCTGTGTGCACCCTTTACAGATGCTTCCAATACGGTGTGAATAAGTGGGGATCCCACAGCTTAAACTCCTCCGTGTTTGGTTTGCCGCGCAGCGACAGGCCTGTCAGATTAGCTGAAAGTTTTAAGGCCATCATTCCTATTTGAAAGCGCTGCTGACTCGATGGTATATTTGACTTAAGGCGGTTTTGTACTTCACCCACAGGCATCTTTCTCTCTCTAACTCCTTGATGTGGCACGAGCTTGTAGAACGCCTCCGTTCCCCTGAACCCCATTCAGATCCCGGCGCTCCCGCGCTTCCGGGGGCGATTTGTTCATCACATTTCCTGCTCGGCCTGTTCCAGGTGTCGTGTTCTTAACACATAACACCATCCTGACAGTTTGCTCCCCAGCCAGCAACAGACTCTGCATGTACCGTGATATTAATAAGCAGTCACGGAATTGTGGAAACTGTTCATGTCAGAGTAAAGAATCTGGCACCTGTTAGATCAGATTAGATATGGACAGTGGAGTGGTAGAACAATACAGACGTTACTATAGATATAATACACGTATATACAGAGTGAGTGGAGAGAATACAATGTAGGCTGTACGTACTGTGAGAGCACATATAGTCACTGTCCAATGAAAAACATGTATCTCCATTTTTGATGATTTTCACTTTTATGCCTCATTTAATCACATGAGCTGCTGTTTACACTGTGTGGAAATTTCCAAAATTTCCAAGAATGGCCCAAAACAGCTTGGAAAGATGTCTGGTTCCATTGACTTCCATTCTAATTAAATGAGGTTTTTGGCCTCTACTGTAAAGTTGCCATTTTGGAGATACCTGTTTTTCTTTGGACAGCGACGATATGCAAAGTAAAGATACATGACAGTGAGTGTATATACAGTATGTACAGTAACTGTGCAGATATGAATAGTGCATTAACAGGCTGAGCAATTATGAATAGTGCATAGAGGCATAAAGTACAGTTCAGTGCAGTGAGTGCACTGATGCAGTTTTCGGAGGTGGTGATGGGAATCTAACCATTTTCAACCACCATCCAAATGTCTCTGCAGTGATTCTGTTTACATCTTAAGTAGTTAGTTAATTATAGTGCAGTTCAACAAATGAAGCCCTTTAACCAAGCCACAGCTTACGGTGGCTAAGACATGCGGTTAGAAGCAGTGCCACGCGTAAAGCCTCAGGCCAAAGAGTCAAAACAAAGACTGTATATGGACACAGACAGACTGATTAAACAAGACACAGGTGAACTTAATGATGGGCAGTCAGCAGGGCTGGAAAGTTCCTTCATGGCAGGAATGGGGACTCTCTGCCAGAATCCTGCTTTCCCAGTGTTTCTCCTACATACAAGCTTAGAGCCTTCCCAAGATCCCATTTGACAGCCCATGTACCCCATGGCTGTCATTCTTCCTGCTCCCTGGAACGAAGAAGTTAGCAGATAAAACACTGTCAACACTTTGCCTTCTCTCCCTGCTTCTGTCTCTCTCTCTCTCTCTCTCTCTCTCTCTCTCTCTCTCTCTCTCTCTCTCTCTCTCTCTCTCTCTCTCTCTCTCGCTCTCTCTTTCAATGAACAGATTTGTTAGCGTGACTGGATGATGGTTGCCTTGGTGATTTCGCCTGCTATTTTCAGGGGGGTTAGCAGATGCTAGTCTCTCTTGCTCTTTCTCTCTCTCTCTCTTTCACATACACTCTACTCTACACTTCTACCTCTCTTGCTTCCTCGCTGAGGTTCTGAATCGATGTGCAGCTGCAGTTGGAGGCTGCAGAGCTGTCTGGACATGGTGAGCCCTTGGGCTTCAGTACAGACTTCTGCACAAGAAATACGAAAGCAAATGTATCAGTTTTCCCTTCCCCCAAAGCAGAACAAGGTAGGAATCTGATAAAACACTGCTTAAAACCACTTGTCAGATCTTTCTAAGGACTGTCTGGGCTCGCTCTTAATATCCTAATGAGCACACTTTGTTGGCATCGCTCATATCGCAATGCCGCTTGGGTTGGCAGACGCTTGGTGGTTAGCTTTTGTCATGGGGGAATATCTATTAAAGCTGTGTGGGCAGGACCTCATTTCCGCCTTGTGATTGAGGAAGGTAATGCCCAAATAAACTCTATGCAAAATTAGGACTACCCAATTTATTAGGAGAATTTGGACTGAAAGCATTGACCAATTATGGAACATTGGAATATTGAATATGGAATATTGGGCCAACACGTCTATGGCATTTAGCTGACGCTCTTATCCAGAGCAACTTACAAGGTTAATCATATTACAGGTGGGCCAATGTAGTGTTAGGAGTCTTGCCCAAGGACTCTTATTGGTGTAGCACAGCATAGTCACCCAGAACGGGAATCGAACCCCAGTCTTCCACATGGGACGGTAGCTTCCTGGTGAGTAGTGGTGTTATCCGTTGTGCCACACAACCACAGAAACATAGTTGGGTGTTCATGCATGACATCAGATTCCATTAGCAGAGAATGGTTTCGATCCATCGACCTCTGGGTTATGGGCCCAGCACGCTTCCGCTGCGCCACTCTGCTAGCCCAACACCACACTTGTACATTATGTGCCTAATTATACACAAACAATGATGTCAATTGTCATCTTTGTGGCTTCCATCTCTAGAGTCGGTTTTCCACCGCTTGGTACTGACTCGACTCGACTCAAATCTACTCACCTTTTTTGGGTTTCCATTAGGCAAACTTGGTACATGTTACTATTTGTGGTATCACCCTTCATCAAGGTTCCAGGTGAGCGGAGCCAACACTGTAGACCTCTCACTGGTCAGAGAGAATTGTCACCATCACCCTAAACATGTACGCTAATTCCAGCTACCAGGTTAGCATACCTGGTGTTTTGAACTCCAGGTAGTTTTTTTTTTTCCAGCCGTCTTTCGTCTTGCTGCTTTCGTCACCTTCACCTCATAGCAGATTCATTCAGTTCCACCTTGGCAACCACCTACATTTAGGAGGTGCTGTGTCTGCAGGAGGGAGTCCTGTCAGGCCATGCAGTGGAAAAGCTCCATGTTGGGCATGCACTTTGCACAATGGTGAATGGTAAGGTCAAAGATTCCATTACGTCTAAGCTACAAATGCCTTGTAGCTGTAGCGCAAAACCAAAGAAGCAAATTTCCTCAGCCCAAACACGTCTTGAGTACGGGAACCATTTAGTTCTCTATGTTCCTAGTGCACATGGGCATGTCAGGCTGTCGTTACTTTCAGCATGGAGTACCCATTTGGTGGGGATTTTAACCATTCCAAATAGTCCCGGTGCTTTTCTGTGATTATAGACGCCAGCCTTTTGACCAAGTAAATGGCCTAGATTACCCTGTTAATGGACTCTCTCCTGTAAAAATCATGTCGTATCTAGGACACAGCTTAATGTGTGTGGAGAATGCGCACCTCCAGGTTAGCTGAAAGCTAAAATCAGTCTAAAACATCTGGCTCCTTCGGTCTTCTGGGAACTTTGATGCTGGTTTTAGAGTTTAAATCCTACCTTACATAAACATTGTTTATGACTGTGCATGTTCATTCCAGAAGCTTCAGTGTGGAGACGTGAACAAACACATTCTGCTCGAACTGGAGGCCAATTAAGTTGTAGAACATAAGGAACATGCGGGTATCTCATAGGGTAACATATTGATGTTTGTATAGAGGCATACCGAGATGCATATGAAGGAGTAGTGCGTCTAATGGCTGACTTCGGATAAATGAGATGGGGAAAACGATTGCAGAAAGAGACGAGGAAAATAAGGTTTGAAGTGTGCGGTGCTCCACAACCTCGGCCTTTATAGCTAGAGTTCAATTCAAGTTGTGTTTCTTAGGCTTTGCATCAAAGCTGTATGGATGGATGGATGGATGGATGGATGGATAGATGGATAGATGGATAGATAGATAGATAGATAGATAGATAGATAGATAGATAGATAGATACTTTATTGATCCCAGAGGGAAATTCAAGGCATCCAGTAGCAGAAATACAAAGTACACAGAATTAACAAAATAAGCACAAGACAGAGTTGTACAGATAAAGACAAAGATACAATATGAAGTATGAAAGTATAAAAATAGAGTCCTTAGTGTCTGTGTAAAGTCTTTTAGTGTCTGTGTAAAGTCCTTTAGTGTCTGTGTAATGTAAAGTCCTTTAGTGTCTGTGTAAAGTCCTTTAGTGTCTGTGTAATGTAAAGTCCTTTAGTGTCTGTGTAAAATAAAGTCCTTTAGTGTCTGTGTAAAGTCCTTTAGTGTCTGTGTAATGTAAAGTCCTTTAGTGTCTGTGTAAAATAAAGTCCTTTAGTGTCTGTGTAATGTAAAGTCCTTTAGTGTCTGTGTAATGTAAAGTCCTTTAGTGTCTGTGTAAAGTCCTTTAGTGTCTGTGTAATGTAAAGTCCTTTAGTGTCTGTGTAAAGTCCTTTAGTGTCTGTGTAATGTAAAGTCCTTTAGTGTCTGTGTAAAGTCCTTTAGTGTCTGTGTAAAGTCCTTTAGTGTCTGTGTAAAGTCCTTTAGTGTTTGTGTAAAGTCCTTTAGTGTCTGTGTGTAAAGTCCTTTAGTGTCTGTGTAATGTAAAGTCTTTTAGTGTCTGTGTATAGTCTTTTAGTGTCTGTGTAAAGTCCTGTAGTGTCTGTGTAATGTAAAGTCTTTTAGTGTCTGTGTAAAGTCTTTTAGTGTCTGTGTAAAGTCCTTTAGTGTCTGTGTAAAGTCCTTTAGTGTCTGTGTAAAGTCCTTTAGTGTCTGTGTAAAGTCCTTTAGTGTCTGTGTAATGGAGGTAGTGGTATACCATTTGCTGTGCAAATTGAGAAGATGGCTGTTGTCAGCCATACAGACAGTGCAGGTACGCAGTAATATAAATAATTTAGCAGTGCAGGATATGTAAACAGTAGTACAGAACGGGGTAGGATAATAAAATATAAATAGATATAGGGCATTTAGGAGGGAGTGTGTGCAGGGATGGGGGTGTGTCCGTTGGAGTGACTGGGCATTTAGGAGGGAGCATGTGCAGAGAAGTGGGTGTGTCTGTTGGAGTGACGGGAATGAAATAGTGTCACAGAGTTTTCCATTTGCTGAACTGAGAGGAGTTGAACAGTCTTATGGCCTGAGGGACAAAAGACTTCCTGAGTCTGTCAGTAGAGCAGGACTGGGACAGCAGTCTGCCACTGAATGAGCTCCTCTGCCTGATGATCGTGCTGTGCAGAGGATGGTGAGCATTGTCCATGATGTTCAGCAGCTTGCTGAGGGCTCTCCTCTCTGCCAGTGGTGTTAAGGACTCCAGCTCTAGTCCCAGCACAGAACCAGCTTTCCTCACCAGCCTGTCGAGTCGTCCAGCATCCCTCTTACTATAAACCACATAAGCAGGTCTATATGGAATTTCTTCATGCAAGTGTTGATGTAGGTGTGCAAACGTGCACACTGCTAATAGGAAAGATATAAACATCAGTTCACTGTTATGGAGAACTGGAAGCATGCTGTCAGCCATGGCACACAAAGCATGCAACCTAGAAGCCACACGGCACTGAAAGTGATGGGCACTGTCCTTACACCACCATCCTGTCCCGTCCAATAACCTGCAGTGGGTTTAGAAAGCTCGATCAGAGACTGTAAACAGAAAGGCACTTTTGTTTTTATGTCAGTCTTCCCTTTGAGTCTCTAACTTCCTCTCCCCGGACGGTCCTTTGAAGCCTCCGATGGATGATGTGGGACTTAAGCAATGCCAGGCTGCTGCCTGCTGATACGACCTGGTGCCTTTGACTCTCTGGAACAAAGACGACCTGCTGGCTTTAAGACTTGCTGTCACATTGAGGTCTGAGGTCCAACACACATACAGACTGTCACAAAGCTAAGCTCTGGAGATGGACACGCACTTTCTCTGCTGCGCCTTAATGGCCTTGACCTCCTGTCTCATTCTTTGGCTGACACTATTGAGGAGATGCTCCAAAAGCACTCGGGATATTAAAAAGCTGTCTTTCTTCCTCCTCTCGCGTTTGCTCACAGTTAAAAAGATGTCATGCTCTTTTTATTTCCCTTCCTATCTTCCCCATTAATGGAGTGCTTCTGACCTGACACTCTGAGCATGGCACAGTTTGAAATGTTGACTCCAGATTGCTTTTGTTATGATGTTGGTTTCAGTGGAGATTGTACCGTAAATGGCATGAGGACATATAACACTCTCCGAACCTCAGCAAGGAGAAGTATCCATGTTTCAATTCTCTAACACTTACACTTGGTTTAGGGGTGTGAGCCTGGCCTCGGATTTGAAAGCCCCTGGGTTCGAATCCTAGACGAGCCCCCAAATTCTGTTGTGACCCATAGGCTGGGTAGGCTGAAACATGAATGTGAGAAGGGACTTCACAAGCAGAACCTTAATACAGCAGTATTAACTGACTTGTGGGGATGTGTGGCTTCAGAGATGATATTTAAATGAACTAATGTCTGTACAGTATTTATTAATGTTATTAGGTGGCGTTAAGTCGATTCTGACTACTATGGATAGTGTTTCTCCAGAATATCCTGTCTTCTATTTGGGTCTTTAGGCATCTTAGGCCATGTTCAGACTGCCAGCCCAAATTAGAATGACATATTTTCATATTTCATGTATCCGCTAGTTACTAACACCTACATCATATTCACAGAAACTCATGCAGGTAGGTTGGTGGTGTCTGGACGTGGTGGTATGTTCAGAATAAGACTTTACAGAGTTTCTCCTGTCATGACTTTTTTACTGTCGAGCTTTCACGTTGGTAAGGAGTGATAGAAAGACCACGATCTGGACATTTCTGATCTTTGTAGAAATGTACGATAACAGTCAAACAGAGTGTAACGGTTGATTACGTGCGCTTGACTATTGCGCATGCGCGCTGAGCTGTAGCTCTCTGCGCGGGACGAAGGAGCTAGTTGTAGCCTAGCCTCCCGTCTGATGCAGCTGCTTCTAAGTTACTCTGGACAGTAATGGTGAAATCTGTGGTTGCTTGGGCCAATAAACACCACTTCTACCCCACATGGAGTGTGTCCAGGGCGTGTGTCCTGGGCGTGTGTCTTTAGAGAGTCCCTGGACCAGTGCCTTTTCCCGGGTCTGGCTCCTGCACCGCACCTTTTCACCTTTACAAGAGTCTCATTCTCCTTCGTCCTTTATTTGCCCAGTTCCAACTTTTTTACACTTGCTATTACAGCCAAGAGACCTGTATAAGCTACACAAACGTGCCCTACAGCAGCTGCGTTAAAGTTTATGGTGTATGTGTTTGGAGAGGAGTGAGTAGAAACGGGGACATTGTAGAAGATGCCTCCACTGATACCCCTTGATTTATCACCGTTTGACTTCCTGTCAAATCTCAGCACATCCATAATTGTAGCCAATAAGGAAGACGTTTGAACCCAATTAGCCTGGTTGTTAATTGATGAGCCACTCAGTGCTTGGTGTCCCTTAATCTTTCATCTTTACTTTCTATTAGCCTACATTTGATACTGCACATCAGAGCTTCCAGACCCCAGTCACAACCTGCTAAACATTGACTATGAATGTTATCATGACTCAGATTCAGTTATGAAGTATGAAGTGAGTGTTATTTTTCCCCGGCTGTAATGTTATGTACCATCTAGGCTAGCTTCTAATATTTCTTGATATTGTAACCTCAGTGTGGATTGATGGCCTGTAACACTTCTAAACCACATAAATCAATTCTCTCAGTTCTGTCAGACAGTAGATCTCATAGTGTCATTTACATGTCCCCAAGCATTCATTGCCGAAACGGAAATTGACAATCCTCCCAGAGTAGCTTCCTGAAACTGGCATGGGAAGTCATAGGAGCATATGGAGTTGTTGTTCCTCACTCTATGTGTACGTGTTTTGACTGTGCTGTCCTGTGATGGGCTGTCGGGTAGTTTTTGTGGGCGTACTGTCTCCCATGAACGGATAATGTATGGCTAGCAATGACCTGGCTGGCATCTTGGTCATTTCAGCAGCACTAAGCAACCGTTCTCCACTGCTGCTCTCAGTGTACACTGATGTCAAATCAAATCAAACCACACCAAACTCAATCATGTCAAACTATGTAGGTTTGTAGTTAATGTGGCGCTCCTCCCTGTCCGTTTCCATTTGGATTGTGGGACAGTAGTTAGTAATAGCATTAAGTGCACAGCTAGGAGTCACCCTGTACCTTTCTAAGCGTCACGGCCATAGTGAGAGAACTCACTAATCTGATCATAAGTCATAACTAGAGAACTAAATTTGCTATACCTGCTCCACTGTGTCCACATCGTCCAATGTAACTCTACACAAAGTCATTAGCTTTCTGAAGAGCATGTGTGGTTGGCAGCAAACCCTTCTCAGAACGACCAGGTACAGCCAAGGTACGTTGTCCATAGTTAACTGGTTGAAGATGGTGTCGTTCTCTTAAACAGACACTAAACTAAACTTAAGATATTCTAAAACAGATCACCAAATATGCTTGGGTGCCCATAAATACACCTGGGTGACCTGTCCAAGTAATGTCTATGTATGGGAGCAAAGTCTTCACAGAGGACTCTATAGACAATGCACCAACCAAAGATAAGCCTAGGTACAACTAGGACCAGTCTTAGTGGTGCACGATCATGCCAAAACATATGGGTTGCTAAGCAAAACTGCTGTGCAAGTGCCCATTACTGGCAAATTGGTAAATGACTCTACCAAAAACTAAAATAATAAAAGCAGGTCATGGAAATAAGCTCTCTCGCAAATACTTTATCAAATTTACAACAAGCCAAACCAACCCAGGAACCTGAGAACAATGTCTGAGAATATCTGCAGACGTCTAACAGCTCTTTTTAAACTCAGTCTTTATGAATGACGCCATATGTTTGTGCCTTTTTGCATATTTTGTAGCATAGCTAGCTGTTCATGCTCTGCTAATGTATGTGGTGGTGTGGTGTGCTGTTCAACATAGCACCAGAAACTAACCTAGTAAACAAAGATAGTTAAAAGTGGTGGAAATAGCCCAGAAAAAGTCTAACCCAGGTGGGTACAAGAGTTCCAGCCGGTGAAACTTCGGCTCATGACCTGTTACTACAGCTCTTAAAGCTGCAGAAGGTACAATCAACCTAACTTATGACCAGGTGTAAGCCCCAGGATCATCTACACCTGCGGGTGTTGTCGTACTCCACCCATGAGGACCACAAAACAGTTTCTTGTTTCCTAAGTTTTATGTGCTTCAGCTCATTTGCCCTCCAGGACATTTAAAATACCTGCTTGAACAAAATGAGCTGGTAAGAAGCCAGAGAGACTTTTGAATTTGAATACAGCCTAGCTGCAGTGCCCCAAACAGACCGAGCTGAGTCATTTGCCTCTGTAGCATTCCCCTGGTCTCTCCATCAAAAACTCTCAGGATGGCTAATTACGCTAATTAGCTTGAAGAGCCTGTGGGGTAACTGTATGTGTGCTTGTTTTTGGGATGCTTCCAAACCCTGTCCAGCACCTCGTATTAAAAGCAGCCCAGTGTTTCTCCTGTAGGTACGTGTGCCTAAGAATTGAAGGCGCTTTTCAGATGGCATTAGAAGCGCTCAGTGACGGGCCGGTATCTGTGTACCTGTACGTGTGTGGCGGTAATCTGGGTGTGTCCTTGGCTCGGAGACAGAAGGTCTTTTGCCAATTATTCATAATGATCCACTGCTGCCTCCTAACAAGCCGGCGGCTAGCACACATACTAGCGAGGTGGAATGAATTACACAGCCCAGTGCCCCTGTCTGCCGGTACTCACCGACTGGCTGCATCCTGCCTCAGCAGACATCAACAAACCAGATTACAGCACTCCGGATATCTGGAGGAATATGGGATCAAAGCACTGGGGCAACACTGGTGGTATAGTGCTACAAACGGGTGGAGCAATAGGGAAGTCCAGACCAACCGCAGTGGACAATTATCATCGGAATAACCAAAGGACAGAGTGGGAATCAAAAGCAGTGGATCTTTATCAGGGGAATAGCATCCGGTGACACAGCCTAGTAGTGCCTTGGGGAGTTGGCTAATCTAGGGTAAAATGGGCATTGCTGGATGAAGCTCAGCCCCTAGAGCAGGTGTCATCGGATTCGGTCATGGAAGGCCAGAGTGCAGCATAGTTTGGGATTTCCCCTGCTGAAACACATCTGATTCAACTCAGCAGTTAATTACTTGGTTTAGTATGTGTGTTTGCGGAGGAACCTCAAACACACCGCTGAAGATTGGTCCTTGCCAACGTGGAGTGTCCCTGGCCTGCATCTGTTCCTGTTTTCCATGCTATAACCCATAATAACCCTAAGTAACCAGTTAATTAATAAGCCTTGTCTTCGATTAAAGCCGTGCTACACCAAGGTGTACCTCTACTGACCTGGGATTGGGAACCATTGGCCTAATATAATGAGGACTGCTGAATATGAAAAGCTGTGCTTTGAAACAAGCCCCATTGTGGACTCCAGTGTCAAACTGTGAACTCCATTCAAAACACACAACACTGTGTGATGATGCTAGTTTCTGCTAGCACCCTTATTGGTTTTCTAGTAGTATGTTGATAGCATGTATACATTTCAGCTGTTATAGACTAAACAGAGGCTTTGAAATCTTAAATACATCCTTATATGCTATATATCTTATATGCTATTCTTATTGCTGCTAATGTTTTCCTTTCTTTCAACTGAGTAAAGCCTGGCTAGTCAGTGACGTATGTAGGACTTCCAGAAGACCTGAAGTGATATTTTGCCCAGTCAAACTGTGACTGGTTGGTTTCACTGACAGTTTCCAGTGTTGTTGGTAGTTAATGGAACAAGGTCTTCAGCCCAGCTCCTGTAGGCCTAACAAATAGGAGAGCTAGCTTAGCCGTATTTTAGCTGATCATTTTAATAGAGCATATTGCCTGAAATAGTTTGATACTTGATTTATCTATTATCTGATGATACTATAACTGTTGATATCATGTGAGGTTTTAGTCTGCACTTTGGGTAATTGACCAGTTTGGTTTGGTGCTGTTTGGGTTATACAAGGCTTAGCTTTGGAATTGAAACTTGATGATGTGGTTCTGGACTGCTTGAGTTGAGACGGGTTTTTAGTCTCAGGTTGGATTTAGACTCAGGACTTGATAACTTGGTTGGAGTTACGTTCAGACCGGATTTGGTAGAGCTCAAGTCCAGTTCAGACTCAAAATAAGACGGCATGGGTGTTATATGGAATTTTGTCTAATTCAAACCCAAAGATTCTGATTTGGACCTATTGTTGTTGTAGCTGGGTTGGAAGAGCATCCTGTTTGGGCAATTTTTGGACATGGATTTTTACCCTTTTGTTTCTAACCAAAATTTAGCAGTGAATTAAGAGTGTATAATAATTCTGTCCAATAAAACAGAGCTAAGAATCAGCCATTGTTTTTAGTTCCCAGAAAGTTCTCGGAAGTCCTCGAAGGCCCTGAAGGTTCCCCCACTGCAAGCATTCTATTTTAACTGTCAACAAATGTCTCCACCAAAACTCACGGCCTCTCATTTGCTGACTGCACCTATTGGTCTGTTCTGAAAGCCGAGCTCGCCGACAAGCGTCTTAGCCACGGTTTGGTTCTTTCCAGTGCCTTGGCCCTTTAATGACAGATGCTGAGAGGAAAGTAGCTGTTGCTAAGCATTGGGTGTCCTCCCTTTCTGTGGCTGAGTGATACCCGCTTGCTATCCCGTGCTGTAACCCACAGAGTTCTTTCTAAAAAGCCCCAGATTTAGCATAACAAAAGCGGTAGCGCGCAGCCGAATACACACATGCACACGCTTTCCTTTGTTCTACGCCTCAGTATGCTTCCTTTTCAGCTTCCGGAGGTGGCTCCCAGCTCGTTACGGAGAGTGATGAGCTAAAAGAGGCTTAAAGGGCGATGACTGTGTGTGCAAACACCAAAAAAAGAAAGATGACACACACAGTAACACCCGTACTCCAACAGGCTGGAATATGAAAAGAGCACACTCACCACATCCCGGAAGCCGCTCTTCTTCTAAATCACAGACACCAGGAGCATATTTAGGCCCCCCACACACATAAATAGGCCCACCACTGCTTCTCTGCTCTGCCTATATGGATGCCACAAGGGAACGTCCACTGCATGCCTGTGTCCCTCACGTTAGCCTGTGGCTAAGCACAGCACCGCTCCTGCTGCTTTACTGAACGATTACTAATTCTAGCCTGTCCAGAGCGCACGCTGTCTGAAACCACCACACATCAGTCATTCTCCATCTGAAAGGAATACCCCACAGTTCTCAGGGCTGGCCTGAATACTTAGAGTCAAGTATGGACAGTAATCTTCGGGTTTAAAGTACCATATGTACCACCATCTTATCATACAGCTCCTATTTTCCCTGATGGTGATATATAATTACTTAACCATTTATAACGGGCCAATTTGACAATATTAAGGTTTCCAACCCAGCGTATCCAGAGCACCACTGGACGTTAGCAGTGTTACATTACTGGCGGTAATGCTACCAATTTGCAAGGTCTTCTGATGTATACTTAAGATCAGTATGCTAATCTTGTTCTGGTTGGTAGCACTGGAGAAGGTCCATCGAATGGTCCATGTAGACCTGAGTTGACCTGAGGTATTTTATTTCTCTATTTAGTATATGGATATACATTTGTTGAGCAGGAACTAAGGTTCATTTTGAACAGCTGATTATTTATTTATTTATTTCATATGGTTATAAATCATTATATACTTGAGTGGTCCATCTTTGAAAAGAACCGATGCTGTCCTCTCAGGTTTTATTTAGCAAGTGAGTAGAACAGAACTTTGGGATCAGTTTCGTGGGTCTGGTCTGCTCAGTTTAACAGTTTTGTAGGGCAAACATGAGCATGTAGTTTGAGGAATTTTTTTTTTGGGCTCGGGTCAGTTTCACACTAAAATACGATTGTGCGGATCGTGTGGGGTTCACAGAATGTTGGAGTTGGGTCTTAAAAGTTGGTGATGTGGTTTAGGTCAAATCAGTTTCAGAGAATTCTATTATACCTTGGTCAGTTATGGACTGGAAGCACGGTAATGTGGTATGAGTTGGGTTTGGACGGGAGTTTGTTATGCAGGTTGAATTTCACCCTCAAAACATGAAACTAGTTTCTGTTTGGATCTCTTTAGGTAGGATTTCGTTATACGGGGGGATTCTATAATTCTGTTATATCGGGGGTCAGTTTCAGGTTAAGTCTGATTCAGAGTCAAAACTTGATACTATGGTACTGGTTGGGTCAGGTGTGTATCAGAAAGAATTCTGATCTGCATGGGTCAGTTTTCAACTCTGGACTGGGCTGGACTGTATTTAGGTAACCCTAGATTGGACCTCTGATTTGTACAGCCAATCTAGAGTTGGGGTTTTAGCACAGGCCTGTTATTGACTCACTGATGCTGATAAGACTACTGAAGTTTTGCCCTGAAGGGGCCTTTTAGGGGGTTCATTAGTATTGAAGTAATTGAGTGTTGAGTTATGGTGCTGAGCTCTACTTGCCATGCTGAAGGTATTAGATTATTGATATGATGTTAACATAAGCAAAAGTGGGTTAACTTCATGGAACACGTTTGACAGACTGGGATAAATGTTTCAGAGGAGCCTGTCTCCCTTTAGCCAGAATATTGAGACTATGAGCCAGTAGGATCTAGCCTCGGGCCTTAGGATATACACGGTATTAATAACTCGGCGTAATACTTACGCTTTACGCAACAATTTGACACTTGCTCTGCTTTAAAGGATTAGCAGTTCTTGCTCTCAGGCCTTGGTGGTGATTAATGCCTGGTAAAGTGATGACTCTGTGTTGAGAGCCAGAGACAGCGATACTGTGTCCACAAATGGATTCTCCTCGGAGACAGAGCGAGTGGTGTGTGTTACCTCCAGAGTCGTGACTGTTCGATATCCTCTCTGCTGCTGCGTTTGAAATCTAATCACATAATAACTCTGTGGTTAAGAGAGAGAAGACGGCCTGTTTCACGTTTCTTTTTGTTGGCTCTTTCATTCGCTGCCACATAAGCCATATGCGCAGTCATAAAAGTTCGCCTCAAGAATAAGGTCGCCTCTGTAGACTCAATCAGACTTCACGTATACCCATTTAAGAGTTTGTTAAGGAGAGGGCTTCATTTGGAAGGTAGCTGAGCATTGTACAAAAAGAAGGGATAACAGTTCATGGTTAACAGTATAGCAAGTGTTGGGGAAAGTTATGGGCTAGGGGCAGATACTGATTCTCACGTTGGGCGCCATGGGGGCGCCAATCACTGGGGTCATATAAACAGTGGGCTCAGACAGAAATGGCGACTGGAGCAACGGTGGGAAACACTGGTGCTTTGAACGCTGCACTTCGGACTCTTCCAGAGAGAGATCGGCTCTCTCCCTGGGGTCTTGCACTCTGTCTCTTCTTTCCTATGGACATCCTTCTCATCGACGTATAAAACCCGAACGCTACTATGAACGCAGCTTGAGCTGGCCGACCAGAGGCTCACTTTCCAAGGTGGTTTGAGGACTCGGGCTTTAGGTGAGCTGGTCTCTCATTGGGTCCAACCAGTTTTAAGCACACACCTCTACGTAGGTTCATGTCTCACGACAAATTGCAACACCTAGGGACGGTGTGTCATCATTACTGTCGAGGTCAGGATATCCCAGTTAAACCATAGACAGCTTGATGGTTTGACTCTGTGTGCTATTGGTTCCTGGGCTTGTAACACAAGGAAGTTCAAACACGACCCAAACTTTAGCATATAGTTAGAGGTACAAAGACATGAAAACAAATAAATCAGGACTACCAAATAAAATGGTGAAATAGCTAAAAAAAAAATAAATCTATAAAAATTAATAATGAAAGTGAGTGAGTTATTCAAAAGAGCAAGAGAAAAATTAGTATAATAAAAAATTTATACATTTAAAATTATATATATATATATATATAATTTTAAATGTAAAATTTTAAATGTATATATTAAATGTATAGTTTTTTTATATAATTTTATTATATTTAATTATATTATATTTATTTAATTATATTATACATTTAAAAGTATATTAATAATAAAGTAAATGACAAGTAACCATCTAAAATAGCTTATAAAAAGTTATCCAAAAACAGCTGAGTGGAGGTAGATAGAAATATCAGTATCTCCAACTTGCCGGTGCCCAGTAGATAAATCAGATTTATAGTCGATAGATAAATGAGGAATTATGCTGTTGATGAAGGGTAGCAGCATGTAGACTACAGTATGTGCAGTGAAATCAGATGTCCTCAGCAGCAGAGAGCAGGCGAGTGAATGAATGGCGTAGTTAGTCGCTCTGTTTTGCTGTTGTGTCTGTTGTTTGAGAATTGTGCTGCCATGTAACTCATTAGCAGGCTGGTGGTAACCTTGCTCTCCGCTTCTGTTTTGTTCCGTTGTGTTCCGAGTATCGAGTGAGATGTTGTGCTATCATCAAAGTGCTATCAGACTTGTAATAGAGAAGTGCTGTGTCTCCTGTTGACACTCCGCGTGAGCAGTGCTTGTCGTCTCTCGTCTCATGTCCCTCATAGAAAGCGTGCAGGAGTTTAAAGGGGCCGAGGTTTGTGCCGTTGATCTGCAGCGTGTCTGGTTAGCTGTTTTCATCATCTTTCACAAAAGAGCTGCGCTGCTCACCTGTATCTATTAGACTGGAGTTTAAAGTTCTGCTGCTGGTCTAGAAAGCTCTAGCCCTCTAGAGAACGTCCCTCTGTTCACGGTCCCGCCTGTGCTAATCTGAGTTATTACTGATACAGATCCTCGGGACAGGCACTGTAAGACTGATTTCAGCAGTCATGAGAACGTTTACCTTAACTTACCTGATCAAAGTTTAGTGATTCCAGCCGGAGTTCTAGTTTTCAGACTTGACTTTTCAAGTGACTTTAATAAAGATACGTTTTGAATTAGTCAAATGAACCCACAGGTACCCAGCAATGCAAGATTAAAGTACAGATGACTTATTAACATGGATTTTTATCACTTATTCACTTATTCACCTATCTCCATTAGAGCCCCTAGAAAGAATTCAGTGTTGGATTGACCCGCACTCGTTCGTTTCTCCTTTTTGTTTCACATCCCTCGTTCCTCCCATAGAGTCCCAGTCATTTTTGTACCCCTCTAAAGCCGGCTGTTTCCTTCGCCCGAGAGGCACCAAACTTCACGTACACACTAAGGGCAGGTCCCCAAGCACTAATCCACAGCCATACTGACCCACACTCGTCTATCTGTCGTTTATTCATCCCTCGTTCCTCCCATAGAGTCCCAGTCATTTTTGTACCCCTCTAAAGTTTCACGTACACACTAAGGGCAGGTCCCCAAGCACTAATACACAGCAATTCTGACCTGCACTCGTCTATCTGTCGTGTATTATTCATCCCTCGTTCCTCCCATAGAGTCCCAGTCATTCTCGACCCAAACCAAGCAGTAACGCTTTCCCCCCCAGACGCTAAACCACAGTCACTCGTTTACACATCCCTCGTTCCTCACTAAGCAAGCTGCGCAACCGTCCTGCGTTTCCTTCAGGAAATGCACTTTTCTATTTATTATTATTATTATTATTATTTATAGTTTCTTTGTCAAAGTCTTCTGTTTTGAAACCCGTAAATCCAAGTTGATTTTACACATAAACATTTCCCAGCTAAAACATTTCACGTCAATTTAATCAAGCAGAAAATGAAAAATAAATATATCATTGGAGCCCCCCACGTCTTTCTGGGACAGGAAGGCAGAATGCAGTACGTTTGAGAATGAATGATGTCCTGGTTTTCTTCTTTGTGAGATGTATGGACGTACAGTGTTTGTAAAGAGTGCAGCAGAGTGATGAGCTAGTGCTACACAGTGCTCGGGGAGTTGAGGTATTGACAGTCATCCGAGTCCTTGGCTCTTTTTTTTTGTTTTGTTTTGTGCAACCCTGACAAACGCACTCTCACGGCCCCCTCGTGTGCAGCTGTATGTCAGTGCCAGTCAGAGGCATCGGCCCGTGTTAATCGTGACCTTGTCTGGCTGCCTCACCTTGCCTCTTTAGAAAACGCTGACACAGAGAGAGGACAATCAACAACACTTTCTGTGGTTTGCCAGCCTGCAGCTGGATCCTGCACCAGCTCCACCACTGCGATGCACAGGGTCACAATACCTCCAAGCCCTGTAACCTTACAACCACCTGTAACGATCCATTTTGATACCCAACGCAACACAGTGTTAGGTTTACTGATGAAGACCTATTCATTTATCGGATCATTTGTCTAATATAAGAAACACTGAAGTTCTGTCGCCTCACAGTAGGAAGAGCCCGGGTTCGATTCCCAGGTCGGGACGTCCAGGGCCTCTTCTATATGAAGTTTGGATGTTCTCCCCATTGGCTTCCTCCCACAGTCCAAAGACGTGCAATCGGCGTGTGTGTGCGTGGGCGCGTGTGTGTGCGTATGTGTGTGTGTGTGTGTGTGTGTGTGTGTGTGTGTGTGTGTGTGTGTGTGTATGTATGTGTGTGTGTGTGTGTGTGTGTGTGTATGTGTGTGTGTGTGTGTGTGTGTGTGTGTGTGTGTGTGTGTGTGTGTGTGTGTGTATGTGTGTGTGCGTGGGCGCGTGTGTGTGTGCATACGTGTATGTGTGTGTATGTGTGTGTATGTGTATGTGTGTGAGTGTGTGTGCGCGCATGTGTGTGTGTGCGTATGTGTGTGTGTGTGTGTGTCTGTAGTGTGGTGGTCTGTCGGCCTGTCCAGGGTGTTTCCTGTCCAGTGAGCACTGGAATAGGATCCAGAACCCCCCCGACCCAAAAGGATAAGCGGTTTAAATGAACGACTGAATGAAGTTTGTTTGACACATCCTGTTACAAAAAGAGCTGCTGCGAGTCATACTATGATGTTTATGTGTTTAGCACACGTTAACCCTAACTCCAAGCCTAACACTAACCCCAAGCCTAACACTAACCCCAACCCTAACGCTGTACTGAAATGGATTTGGTTACACTTCACATTAAGTGTTAACTAACTAACTAACGTGGTAATGCATTAGTGGACATAAAGTAATACATTAACATTGTTAACTAATGTTAAGTTACACTTAACACGTGTTACTTGTGTACTTAACATGTGAACATGACGTTATTTGTTTGCTCAAGATTGGTTAAGCATTGTAACCATTGGTAACGTACTTCATGTTAGTTAACCAACACTAACGTGAAGTGTTACCAAATCCCTTACTAGTCAAAACCTTTAGTGTGCAGTACTAGTACTGCAGTACTATCCCGGGCTGAGTGACTATGCTGTGCTACACCAGTAAGAGTCCGTGGGCAAGACTCCTAACACTACATTGGCCTACCTGTAATATGATTAACCTTGTAAGTCACTCTGGATAAGAGCATCAGCTAAATGCCATAAATGTAAATGTAGTAGTAGTATATATCCAATATTCATCCAACGTTTTTCTTCTATTTTATTTTTGTCCAGTTTTATGGATACATGTGTGTTTTTATGCACCACAAAGTCATAATCCATTTTTACATCCAGCCTCTCTTTCATAGCACCACTGAAACAGGGAGTGGTGTTTTCGAGGCATTCACATATACTACACCAAACTTGTGTAATATATTAATGTGGAATTGGCCCATAATTTAGATGTGTAACTAATATGGCAACTTAATTTCCATTGTAAAAAAATCAGCTGGATGAATAAAAAAAAAAAACGGCGTTCCCTTAGACAACAGAAATACGAGCTACGCTCATGCTAAATAGCTCCACTGCTGTATTCATTAGCCTCAATATCAAGTAGCAGCCAGGATTTCTTTGCTCCCAAATGACTCTATAATGTATTTGCACAGTGCATGCTGGGTATCATAGTGAGAACACAAAAGGACAAGAAATCACAAATTCCGTCAGACTGATGAGGCTGAGGCGTGCAGGGCTGTGCTACGGAACGTCACAGAGCATGGCTAGTGGCACACTGAAAGTACTGGACATCTGCTCCTTGCAGAATTAGCAGTTAGTGTTCTCCTCCAACAGTGTTGAGCTGTACAGTGACGTTACGTTAGCAGCACCTGATGTGCTGCACCTTCGCATGGAAGCTTGGGGAAGCTTGTGGAAGCTTGTGCTGGCCTCCACCTTCCCAGTTTGGTAGCACAGTACACTCAAGGAAGCCTAGCTAGCAGGTGGAATCAGCTACGTCTACATTAAGGGGTAAATAAGGTAGAAATAAAAAAGAACTAAAGAAAAAAGAAAAGGCTCCTGTGGAGAAAAGAGGCCTTGATTGAGCTGGCGGTGATCAGCAGCACAGTCAGACAGTGACACGGCCTTCATTAAACCATTACTGCCTTTCTCCTCTAGGCTAGCTGCGAACGTTGTTCCGTCTCTCTTCCTCTCTCCTGTGCCGCGGTAATCAAGCGGAGAGTTTGATGTCTAATTATTTAGCATGCAGCAGACGGGATGCGCCAGGAGCGAGCTGTAATGCAAATCGATATATACTTTTTTTTTTTCTCCCTTTGCATTTATCTCCATGTCATTCCGAGAGCTTGTGCAGCCTTGTGTTCCTGCAGCGGATCGACTCTGGTGTTGTTATGTTTGTGAGTGTGGTGGTGTTCTTTCTTCATCCCTTTTTTTTTCCTCCCTTCTTCTTGTTTTCTGCAGGCTACGAGTTGCTGTATCAGCCGGAGGTGGTGCGTCTCTATCTGTCCCTGCTGACGGAGAGTCAGAATTACAACACCCTGGAGGCAGCAGCTGGAGCGCTGCAGAATCTCAGCGCTGGACAGTGGACCGTGAGTCCTGCTCATGCACGTAGCAGTTTTTGGCCTGTGGCAGAGCTATCATAACACGTGCACCTTAGCATCCAATCTCGTATGAAGCAGTCAGCCTACCTTACATCATGATATTGACTTTCAATTTCACACACAGATAAACGCACATACGCTTGGGCTTCAGAAAATGTGCTTAGAACTTGGGCTGGTTTCACACTGCAAAATGTCTGACACACGTACACTATACTGGCTTCACACGTGCCCACCCTTTACAGCTATAACAGCTTCGACTCTCCTGGGAAATCTTTCCTCTAGGGTTAGGAATGTGTCTATGGGAATTTCTGACCGTTCTTCCAGAAGAGCATTTGTGAGGTCAGACACTGATGTTGGATGAGAAGGCCTGGCTCTCAGTCTCCACTCTAATTCATCCCAAAGGTGTTCTATCGGGTTGAGGTCAGGACTCTGTGCAGGCCAGTCCGGTTCTTCCACCCCAGACTCGCCCATCCATGTCTTTATGGAGCTTGCTTTCTCTCCATGTGCGGTCATGTTGGAACAGGAAGGGCCCGTCCCCAAACTGTTCCTATGAAGGTGGGAGCATGACATGGTCCAGAGTCTCTTGGTCTGCTGAAGCATTAGGAGTTCCTCTCACTGGCCGAGCCCAATCCTGAATAACAACCCCACACCATAATACCCCTTCCACCAAACTGGAATTCACTGAGCCCCTGAGAACCACACGTTCTCTCACTAATGCATTTACATTTACATTTTTGGCATTTAGCTGACGCTCTTATCCAGAGCGACTTACAAGGTTAGTCATATTACAGGTAGGCCAGTGTGGTGTTAGGAGTCTTGCCCAGGGACTCTTATTGGTATAGCACAGCATAGTTACCCAGACCGGGATTCAAACCCCAATCTCCCACATGTGGTGGTTCCCTGGTGGGTAGCGATGTTATCCACTGAGCTACACCAACCACTAATGCCTGTAGAAGCAGTCTGCATGACTAGGTGCTTGGTTTTATACACCTGTGCCCATGGAAGTGATTGGAACACCTGAATTCAATGATGTGAATGGGTGAGTGAATACCTTTGGCAATATATTGGAGGTCCTGTCATCATCGCCTGTGTGGGCTGAGTCTCTCTATATTTGATATTGATTGGTTTGTACAGGTCTAATGTACCCGTGTTGTCAGTTTGGCAGCGTACCTCTTCGATGGCATCGCCTATGGCCTGTTAATTTTCCCTGTTTGGAAAAAAAAAATCAGGTTATTGGTAAAAGCTGTTCCCTTAGACAGCAGACATAAGAGCCACACTGATGCAGAAGAGCTCCATTGCTGTATTCATTAGCCCCTATATCAAGTAGCAGTCTGGACTTCTTTGCTCCCAAATGACTCTATAATGTGTTAGCACAGTGCATGCTGGGTATCGTAGTAAAAAGAAATGGATGAAAACACAAAACGGATATGAACTCATGAATTCTGTCTGACTGATGAGGCTGAGGCGTGCAGTGCTGTGCTATTAAAGCGTAATTGTCTGGGCACCCGCTAGTGTTCAGCGTACACCTAGCTTATACTGCTGCTGCGGCTTCTCTCTAACACTGTTCGGTCATAGCCTTATATAAGATAATCCTGCACTACATAAAGGCACTTATGATGCATTATATAGCATGCATAACGCCTTTTAATACCTGGCATAGGCTTGTTTAATGTCTCTATAGTTTTTTCTTTTGTCATGATACATAATAAGGCAGATGTATGCAAATTAATCATGTCAGGTTTCATAACCCCTTATAATATCTGCCCATATGAACACTGTAGACACTAATGCTGTAATTCACCGTGCCATGCAACCACTTATAGAGTTTTATGCCAGGCCTTTACCTGACTGATGATGGTTTCAACCCCACCAGCCTCGCAAATGGTCATTCATATGCCCTGTAGCCTGACTATAATATCCATCTCTAGCTTTGTGTCGATGGGCTGATCTTGCTGAGGTAAACCACGTTCTACTACCACATTCTCATCCTCCTGAAGAACATCTGTTCTAACATATGGATGCATAAGCATCATGCTCACTGAATATACAGCCACAAAGCACTAGACCATGCACATTTACAGAATGGAGCCACAGGGAGGTTTGGATCAGCAACATCAACACAAGAACCGTACATCAGAAGCTTCATGAAATGGATTTCAGGGGCTGAGAGTTGCCCAAGATCACTATGGTTATTGCCAAGCGTCAGCTGAAATGGCTGAAATGGTGTAGAGTGCACCGCCACTGGACTCGGGAGCTGTCTAAGTGTGTTCTCTGGTGTGATGAATCACACGTCACTCTCTGGTAGTCTCTGATGGACGACTCTGAGTTTTGGCGGGTGCCAGGAGAACGCTACGCACCAGAATGCATCGAGTGGTGGCCTGTCACCCCTGTGTGGTAATGAGGAAACACTGCACCTATGTCTCATTGAAATGAGCAAGTTTAAATATGACTGGCTCTATCTCTGCTCCTCAGAGCTCCATAAGCAGCATGATGGGTGCTCTAAAATACAGGAATATCAAACACGTTCCCGCCGCAAATCCAATCATTTCACTCTCATGCAGCTCCACAGACAGCTTCCTGCCCGCTCCCGTGTCTTTCCCGCCCTCTCCCTGTGCACGATACGAGCCAGTGCCTTGTGTGTGTGTGTGGGCCACACACGGGGACCCCAATCCTCTAACACCCACCACTCCCTGCGTCTGGGGCACATACGTAGCTCCGTAAGAGGATTTCGGACTGCTTTTCTTCTCTTCTTCTTTGCAAATGTGCTTTCATCCCTGCTGGGCTTGGAGATTACACGTTGGAAAGCTCATCACCTCCCCCTAGTGCTCACAGTAGGACAGTGCAGCTTTATAATTGTATCTCAAGGGCACAGAGCTGGTCGAGGAGGCAAGTTTTTTTTCGTCTCATAAAAAGAAAGTGTTTCATGAATCAAGGAGAAAGAGACGAGGAGGCGCTGAAGCCTAATAACAATGCATTTTTTAATTTAATGAGTTCTGGAGTCGAAGAGAATGGAGAAATTGAATTGAATCTTCAAATTGAATTTCAGTGAGAACTTTATATCATCCCAGTGCATGAAAACATTCAGACTCAAAGTGCTCAATTCTACTACCTAGAGATCCCTTAACCATGATCTGGGGACCCAACCTGACAGGTGCTGCTAAATTTGAGAACCGACCCAGTCCAACTAACTCTGCTGCATTTTGGAATTGTCCTAAGGCTCAAGCTGACCCAGTCCAACTGGTACTACTATGTTTAAGACCCAACCCAGTCCAACTAACTCTGCTACATTATGGAATTGTCCTACCCAACCCAGTCCAATTGGTATACTATGCCCAACCATTTACACTATGGAATTGTCCTAAGGCTCAAGCTGACCCAGTCCAACTGGTACTACTATGTTTGAGACCCAACCCAGTCCAACTAACTCTGCTACATTTTGGAATTGTCCTAAGGCTCAAGCTGACCCAGTCCAACTGGTACTACTATGTTTGAGACCCAACCCAGTCCAACTAACTCTGCTACATTTTAGAATTGTCCTAAGGCTCAAGCTGACCCAGTCCAACTGGTACTACTAAATATGAGACCCAACCTAGTCCAACTAACTCTGCTGCATTTTAGAATTGTCCTAAGGCTCAACCTGACCCAGTCCAACTGGCACTACTAAATTTGAGATCCATCCCAGCCCAACTGGCACTAATAAATTTGAGAGCTATCCCAGCCCAACTGGCACTACTAAATTTGAGATCCAACCCAGCCCAACTGGCACCACTAAATTTGAGATCCATCCCAGCCCAACTGGCACTACTAAATTTGAGATCCAACCCAGCCCAACTGGCACTACTAAATTTGAAATCCATCCCAGCCCAACTGGCACTACTAAATTTGAGATCCAACCCAGCCCAACTGGCACTACTAAATTTGAGATCCATCCCAGCCCAACTGGCACTACTAAATTTGAGATCCAACCCAGCCCAACTGGCACTACTAAATTTGAGCTCCATCCCAGTCCAACTGGCACTACTAAATTTGAGCTCCATCCCAGTCCAACTGGCACTACTAAATTTGAGATCCAACCCAGCCCAACTGGCACTACTAAAATTGAGATCCATCCCAGCCCAACTGGCACTACTAAAATTGAAATCCATCCCAGCCCAACTGGCACTACTAAATTTGAGATCCAACCCAGCCCAACTGGCACTACTAAAATTGAGATCCATCCCAGCCCAACTGGCACTCCTAAATTTAAGATCCATCCCAGCCCAACTGGCACTACTAAATTTGAGATCCATCCCAGCCCAACTGGCACTACTAAATTTGAAATCCATCCCAGCCCAACTGGCACTACTAAATTTGAGATCCATCCCAGCCCAACTGGCACTACTAAATTTAAGATTCATCCCAGCCCAACTGGCACCACTAAATTTGAGATCCATCCCAGCTCAACTGGCACTACTAAATTTAAGATCCATCCCAGCCCAACTGGCACTACTAAATTTGAGATCCATCCCAGCCCAACTGGCACTACTAAATTTGAGCTCCATCCCAGCCCAACTGGCACTACTAAAATTGAGATCCATCCCAGCCCAACTGGCACTACTAAATTTGAGATCCAACCCAGCCCAACTGGCACTACTAAAATTGAGATCCATCCCAGCCCAACTGGCACTACTAAATTTGAGATCCAACCCAGCCCAACTGGCACTACCAAGTTTGAGATCCATCCCAGCCCAACTGGCACTACCAAATTTGAGATCCATCCCAGCCCAACTGGCACTACTAAATTTGAGATCCATCCCAGCCCAACTGGTACTACTAAATTTGAGATCCATCCCAGCCCAACTGGCACTACTAAATTTGAGATCCATCCCAGCCCAACTGGCACTACTAAATTTGAGATCCATCCCAGCCCAACTGGCACTACTAAATTTGAGATCCATCCCAGCCCAACTGGCACTACTAAATTTGAGATCCATCCCAGCCCAACTGGCACTACTAAAATTGAGATCCATCCCAGACCAACTGGCACTACTGAATTTAAGATCCAACCCAGCCCAACTGGCACTACTAAATTTGAGATCCATCCCAGCCCAACTGGCACCACTAAATTTGAGATCCAACCCAGCCTAACTGGCACTACTAAATTTGAGATCCAACCCAGCCCAACTGGCACTACTAAATTTAAGGCTTAAGCTGACTCATTCCAACTCTCATACTCATAAATTTGAGACCCAAAAAGGCCCAGCCCAACTGACTATACTAAATTTAAGCCTTGACCCAGTCCGACTAGTTTAGGAAACTTGAACAACTGACCTGTAGTACACTAGTACACTACATTTAAGACCCAACCAGGCCCAACTGGTACTGCTAAATTTTAGACTTGACCCGGCCAATTTGGTACTGCAAAATTTTGGACCCAACACGGCCCAACTGATGCTCCTTAGCTTAAGACCTAATCCACCATGGTCGACTGAAACTGCAAATTCTGAGTCCCAACCTGGCCCAACCGGTGCTGCTAAAATTGAGACCCATTCCCACCCAAACTGACCTTACTTCCTTTTAAGTTGGTGAAGTGACCTTGAATTAAGCGTTATGGCTTGTGACGTTTTGGTTTTGCCTCTTTGTTGAGATCATCTAATTGGTCTGTAAAGAACCTTTCTGTTTTCCCTCTACAGTGGTCCAACTACATCCGTGCCACCGTCAGAAAAGAGAAGGGCCTTCCCATTCTGGTGGAGCTCCTTCGCTCTGACTCGGACAAAGTGGTGCGGGCTGTGGCCATCGCCCTGCGCAACCTGTCCATCGACCGGCGCAACAAGGACCTCATAGGTGAGAAGTCCACCAAGCCTATAGAGACAGGCACTTTAAGGTTCCAGCAGGCCTTGAGGAAAGAACCCCCATCAGCGGGTCTGTGCAGAGCAGAGCTCTGAATTCAATAAAGAACTATTTTATCTAAGGAATATTCAGTAATGTCCTCAATAAAGCATTCCGCCTTTGCTTTCATTCCAGAGTCCAAATTACATCTAAGGAATATAAGCTTGAGCGAGCCAATAGCAGTGCTAACTGGCTGCGGAGTATTAGTAGGAAATATTTAATAGGCTGAATAATCTTCAAAGTTCTAATTGCGATAACCTCATGAGGGCTAAATGTTAGATTTCTGGTCTTGATCCAAGATATTCACACTTGTAAAGACATCATTTATGGAGAAAGAAGAGATGATATGATGTATTTAAGAAAAGGCTTCTCAGTTTCCAGCATTTCTGTACTAGCGAAATTGCTGGTGGCACTGTCACTGGATGTCGTCTAACTCATCTCTCTGCTTTCCATCCCAGGGAGCTACGCGATGAGGGATTTGGTCAGCAACCTGCCGAGCGGGCAGCAGCGGCCAGCCAAGAACCTTGAGGAGGACACCGTGGTGGCCATCCTCAACACCATACACGAGATTGTGACGGACAGCTCGGAGAATGCTCGCTCACTCATCTCGGCTCAAGCCATCGACAAGCTGGTGGCCATCAACAGGACCAGGTAGGGGCATCGCCCGGTCTAAGGGTGATTTATACTTCCAGCCGAACGCTTGGTGCACCAAGCTGCACCAAGGGCTGTCTAACCAGTGGCTTACTCTATGTTCCATGAACATCTGGCCCAAAAACACATAGTTCTAGGCCATCCAGATCAAGAACCACATTAGAACGCCACATGAGAAGACAAAAATACAGGGGGTTGGACAATGAAACTGAAACACCTGGTTTTAGACCACAATCATTTATTAGTATGGTGTAGGGCCTCCTTTTACGGCCAATACAGCGTCAGTTGGTCTTGGGAATGACATATACTGCGTCCTGCACAGTGGTCAGAGGGAGTTTAAGCCATTCTTCTTGCAGGATAGTGGCCAGGTCACTACGTGATGCTGGTGGAGGTTCGTCCTTCTTGGTGGTATGCTGACATTACCCTGGATACCGTGGCTCTTGATACATCACAAAGACTTGCTGTCTTGGTCACAGATGCACCAGCAAGACGTGCACCAACAGTCTGTCCTCTTTTGAACTCTGGTATGTCACCCATAATGTTGTGTGCATTGCAGTATTTTGAGCAGAACTGTGCTCTTACCTGCTAACTGAACCTTCACACTCTGCTCTTACTGGTGCAATGTGCAGTTAATGAAGATTGGCCACCAGGCTGGTCCAATTTAGCCATGAGACCTCCCACACTAAAATGACAGGTGTTTCAGTTTCATTGTCCAACCCCTGTAACCCCGAAATGCTGAAATGAGCATGCCAGCCCAGTAGACTATAATAATATCTCATAAAACGAGTAGGGACAACGCCCAGCATAAAGCACAATGATAGGGGCTTCGAATTATACTCTGCTCAAAAAGACGCTGAAAAGGACCTACAGAGTCCCTGAAGGATAAAATTGGAGGGAAAAATGAAAGAGCATTCCCAGGTGGAATGTGAATCAATGAGGTTCGACTTCCCCTTTAAATTTCATTCCACTATATTCCAGTCGGCTGTTTTTTTCTTTTTCTCTTTCCTCTTATCCCTTTGGGACCACCTTTAAAAAAATACACTAGGGAATTAACTGGCTAACAGTTAGCATGCTAATGCTAAGTCATTTTTTAAATGTTCCCCGAAGGGTAGGGAAGACATATATACCAGCCAGCTCCTGCAGGTCAGATCTGGTATAGCATACTGCAGTGCTGCTTTTTAGCCATGTGCGCTAGAATGGATCCTTATTGGACATACTTGTAGGAGGGCTTTGGTTCCAGGTTGATGAGGCCAGCTAGAAAGCATTATGTGCCGGGGTCCTGCTGAAGTGCAGCTGACAACCACCACCCAGCCTGCTACCATTGTAGCTAACACATCCAGAGAAAAGAAGGGAAACACCTGATCGCTGACCTCACACTTACCTGCCTAGTCACTATAGTATTGACAGCACATGACGGCAGGTCTCCGTTTACAGCTCTCGGCTGTGTGATGTCTGGGGTGAATGGTAGATTGTGATTGATTGTTGATTGATGCTTTTTGTGCTTTGCTTTCTTTATCACGGTCAGCTTTACTACTCGCCTAGCTCGCTAGCTAAACAAACAGCAGACAGGTTTGGAATTTAACGAGTATAGAGGCTTTCAGTTGAGCTGCCCTTGGCCCCCCAGCCACCCCAGCTACGTCCCTGAATCAGGCAGTTCTTGTTCATGTGTGGCGGAGTGTCGGAATGCAAGGTTCCGATGTTATATGAAAAGATGTAACACACAGGTGAGCGTGTGCACGGGCGGTTCTTCCGTGTTGAGGAGATACTAATTGTAAGCCCAGGCTGCTCCTGCAGTGTTTGTGAAATGGAAGCTGAAATATTGGTTCTGCTTCAGGAAGGAGATAAAGAGGGCTGGGGAGAGCAGCATGAGGCTCTTTGTCTGTGACAATTGGAATACCAGTTTATCATAGCATGCAGCTTTGTGTCCTTGTTTAGTTAAATAAATTGCGAGAGTGGCTTGTTAATCTCCAGAGCCGTTTTACTTGCATCGGTTCAGCCGTTCATGTTAGTAAACAGCCTGTTCTGTGTAATGCATTATTAGTTATGACTATGCTTTATGTGATATTAATGAGAAGTATGAAAGTTCCAGGAACTGTGGATGACTAGAACCAAAGTCCAGGGTTTTTTTGCATGCTTTAGAGTCATATCGTTTTAACCAGTTTCCCAGGAAGGGAGCCAGAGGAGGGAACTGATGGATTCTGAATATTACATTTTGCCCTCTGTGCTCACAGATTTAGAAAACATTGCATGCCTCTAGAGAACAAATGGGACTCCTTAATCGCCCTTTCTTCTATAGACAGTCCAATCTGACCTTATTTCACGCCTAATTTCTGTCATCCGCACTCATCTACCTGCTAAAGGCCCAATCAGGTTTGATTTTGTCCTTCACTGAGCATCAATTGAGTTAGATTAACTTTTTTCATTTAAGAAAAAAAAATAAATCGGGGCATGCTTCGTTCGTGATTAGCCTCTCTCTTCTGAGTCTTTGAAGTGGAGCAAACTTGGACTGCTTAATCGCGGATCATACGAGGGGCTTATAAAGTGAAAACGGAGGGGGAAGCTGGGGCCCCTCTGGGAACAGGTGACTTTGATGATACACGTCCCACTGAGGGCCAAATTCTACCCACAAACTTTTTCCATTTTACAGAGACCCGAAAATAAAATACACTGTAGATACAAACAATACAACACGGTACATAGAGGAGCTGAGAAGTCTGGAACAACATTCCAGACCAGCTCATCTGGAGGCTGTGTGGTGTTTCCTATCACCACCTTCAGTTTAAAAGGGAATTCCTAAAAGAAATGTTGGATTTACTTGTCATAAAAATGTCATATCAACCGGCCCCACCCAACTGTGTTAAGTAGCTTTTACCTGATTGGGTAAAACATACTTAACATATTAAAGGAAGTCAGTGCTAATTAACTGTATGGGTTATTTTCATGTAATACCCAAAAATTAAATGTTGGATTTTATTAAAAGTGTTCTACTAATTGGTTCCATGCAGTTGTGTTAAGTACGTTTTAAGCTACTTTGGAGTAATGTAACTCTGTGAATTCAAATAAATCACACATGGGTTTTTAACTATAGTTGATGACTGAGCATTTAATGCATGACTTATACTAATTAATGTTAGGCAACAAAACTGAACTTGCTACTGAAGTTGCTACTGTGCTACTGAGAGAACTAGACTCAGTAGTAGGGTGCATGGTAGCTTGCACTTACAGCAATATGTCTAGGTAGTTAAATGTGGGATTAAGAAAGTAGCACACACAATGGAAGACAGTGGTTGGTGAGTGATAAACATAAAACAGTATGCAAATAGATGATGATACCAAGAGCCAATAGCAAAGATGTTGGGTTTAACTTAACAAGATTACACTGACCAAACAAACACTTACGAAGTAAATCTGACAATTCACTTCAGTTCATTAAAACAGCGCAACTGAAATAGTTTCATGGACTTACATACATTTATTTTACATTTCATTTACATTAGGCATTTAGCTGACGCTCTTATCCAGAGTGACCTACAAGGTTACTCGTATTACAGGTAGGCCAGTGTAGTGTTAGGAGTCTTGCCCAAGGACTCTTATTGGTGTAGCTCAGCATTTGCTACCTAGACTGGGATTTGAACCCCTGTCTCCGACATGGGGTGGTAGTTCCTTGGTGGGTGAAGGTGTTAACCGCTGAGTCACACCAACCACACAATTATTAAGTACAGTCACCGAAAAAGAAACTGATTCAAACCAACAACAGAGCAATTGCATTTCTTAGAGTGTAGCTTGGTTGCTGTAAAATTATAGAGAAATTACAAATTCCTTTGCAGTGGTGGTGATGGAAACCAGGGGTCGCCATATCTACAGCACAAATATATTCCAGTTATATATACCACTGAAAGCACCTACGTGTCTAGTTTAAACATGGTATGATGGTAAATGATCGGCAAATTGGCGAAACCCCCAAATTAAGTTTTACGTTGGGAACTATTTTCCCTCATAGTGCCCTGCCTGTGTTCTTCCATCATGAATGGTCTTTTAAAAATCCTTCCAAAATCTAATCAGCAACCTGTCATGAAACCCAAGAGCTGAGTTGATGCTGAATGTAAGTCAATCAAGCTGCTGCTGTTCTCAGTCCAATGCAATGATTGCCCCAGTGTCCAGACCTCAACATAAATGAATACGGTAGGGAGTATCTGCATTGTGAGGAGCAGGCAATGCTAAACTAACTTCTAAGACTGAACTTTTGAGGTGTGTTGGCTCAGATGTCTTGGAGAAACCGAAAAAACGAGTCTCTGAAAAAAGAATAGAGGCTGTAGTAGCGATAAACAATGGACAGGCTTCTGGGTAATTATCTGCTGAATGTGTGTTATCTGTCATTGCTCTTGACACTGGAACATGAGCATCATAGCAGTTTTGACTGGCAATGTAATAAATGAAGGCTGATCTCTGACTTCTGCATAGTATTGTAGGTCACAGGGGATGATGAGACCCCAGCACCAACATTAATCTTTACAACACAGCGTTCCCCCTCAAAGTTAGGAAGGGCTCTCAAACGTTTCAGGGTTTCCAAAGTCTTTCTGTATGCGTACCAGACTCCTCATTACCCCACCGTCCTGTGTGTTTCTTCGTCCTGCAGCCAGTCAGCCAGAGAGACCAAGGCTGCTTCGCACATCCTGCAGACCGTCTGGAGCTACAAGGAGCTGAGGAACACCTTGACCAAGGACGGCTGGAGCAAAACCCATTTTCAGGTGGGCTACAATCTCAGATGGAGTTCGGACAGAGCATAGAGGAAATAGTGCCTCTGTGTCTCCTGCACCTTTCATCTGCTAGCTTACAAGACCTGACCATCATCAACTTCCATGCCCAGTGAAAAGTGCCCTGTGTGTCTTTGTCGAGGGCTCTTGAGAGCTTTTAGTGGGTATGGGCCCTGTGCTAATTGGACAGTCTTTCGAAAAGTTCCCGGCATCTTCTGCTAGTATGAAGCACCTTGTATCAAGGCATCTCTCCCTTGCTCTTATAAAGATGGGTGACCTGTACCATCCTTTGAGGTCACTCGGGGTTCTCTGAGGACTCAGAACCGCAGTTTCAGACATCAGAGAAAGTCTGTCATCCGTCCTTGTTAGTGAGAGAAGGAGTGGCGAAGTTCAGAGAAATCTTCTTCAAGCATTTTTAGATGTTTGACAGTTTTGGATGTTTAACCCTTAAGGACTTGGTGTTCATTTAAAGGGCCCATAGCTTGAAAATCCACCCCTTCCTCGCTTTCCCAGGAATTAATAAGACCTTAATGTTGCATGTAAATGCCAAAACATACTGCTCAGCCTGTGTAAGGGAAGTGAGCTGCCAAAACAGCTTATATTGGAAAAAAAATGATTTTATTTATTTGAATATAAACTTAATTTTGAAACAAGAAATACCAAAAATACCATATCTGTGATAAAATAACTGATCGTTTACATATCGTCGCTGTCCAAAGAAAAACAAGTATCTCCAAAATGGCAACTTTACAGTAGAGGCCAAACACTCCTGGCTGGCTCGTCTCGCTTTGTTTTTGGGGCTGGAGGTTAGGGAACCAGCCTTGTGACTGGAGGGTCGTTGGTTCGATTCCCTGAACTGACAGTAAAGACTGAGGTGCCCTTGAGCAAGGCACCTAACCCCCAACTGCTCCCCGGGTGCCGTGGATAGGGCTGCCCACCGCTCCGGGTAAGTGTGCTCACTGCCTCCTAGTGTGTGTTTGTGGGTGTTTCACTTCACGGATGGGTTAAATGCGGAGACTAAATTTCCCCACTGTGGGATCAACAAGGGAATAAAATCTAAAATCTAAATCTAATGAATTCTAATGTTAGTCAATGGAACCAGACGTCTTTCCAAACACTTTTGGGCCATTTCTGTTGGTCCATTCATCACGCAATTCTCACACAGTGTAAAGATTCAAGATTCAAGATTCAAAGCTTTATTGTCATATGCACAGTAAGGAAACTAGTTTCCCTGTACAATGAAATTCTTACTTTGCTGCCCACACTGGATGTCATAGAATAAAAAGTATAAATATAAATAGACAGATAACAAGGATCAAAAATTAAGCATGCAGAGAATATATAAATAAAATATAAAATATAAAATGTAAACAATTTAGAATTATACAGGCTATATACATTGTGCAGGTATGTGCTACATTAGTTACATTGTAACAGTCTGTAGTAAAGTGGTGTTTGTGCAAAATGAGCTGAAATATAACCATACAAGAACAGTTACATGTGCAAAACGATGTGTGCAGCTGTATGCAGACACAAACAGTCAAGTACAGTAGTGCAACTATTCATGTGCAGAATGATATGAGTTAGTGCAATTTTTATAAATACAGTGATGTCTATGAGGAGAGACATCAGCTCAACTGTTTAAGAGTCTGATGGCTGTGGGAAAGAAAGAGTTCTTTAATCTGGTAGTCCGGCATTTCACGCTTCTGTACCTCCGACCTGAAGGTAGAAGTGTAAATAGTCCATGTTGGGGGTGGGTGGGATCTTTGATGATGGAGGCAGCTCTCCTGTGGACTCTGAGATTGTAGATGCTCTGCAGAGAGGGTTGTGCCATCTTGGTGATTTTGGTAGCAGTCTTTACCACTCTCTGCAGGCGTTTGCGGTCCTTCACAGTAGTGCTGCCATACCACACAGTGATGCAGCTGGTCAGGATGGATTCAATGATGCAGCTGTAGAAGTTGCTGAGGATTCTGGGTGTAAACAGCAGCTGCTGTGTTTAAATGATGTATAAAAGTCAACATGGACAAAATTGGTTTGGTGATTGGTGATACATGTTTTTCATTGGACAGCGACGATATGCATCATAGGACAACCTATCAGACCGCAGTTCATTTACATATCTCATTTTAAATTCATTGTTTTTGTGATGTCACAAATACCAGTGCATTTACAAATATCCACCTGCTCAGTCTACAGCAGTTTAGCTCTGCCCATTCATCCTATAGCAACATGTCTTTTAGCCTGGACTGCTTTCTGGCTCCGAGTTCATTTACATACACCAGTCTTAAAGGCACAGTGCCAAAAACAGCCTGAATGGAAGGGATACAGAGAGATTGGACAAATGGACATGTAAAAAGGAATTATGGCTGCACAGATGTTAAAAGTGGACAGCGGAGCAACAGCATTAAAAAGAAAAAGATAGCATGTGGCCTCTTTATTGTAGGTTTCTTTCTGGCACCAACCAAAACAAGCTAGCAGTAAACATGTAATCCTGAGCTCTCAGAGAACTGCACGTTGATAGTGGCCTAGCATGAAAGCTCGGTATGTATTTGATCAAAAACCACTAAAAGCAGCCCAAATCCGAGTCGTTGTCCTAAGATCTTATCCACAAATGGGCCATTGAAGTTTCAAATGAATAGATCTTTCTACAAAGCTACCTCAAGCTCTCTGCTAAAGCTGTGTGCTTTCTTCACTGGTACAGGGAGGCACCTCTCTAGTAACCTAAACCTCCTCCCTGGAGGACGGAGCAAGAGTAGAGTTTAATCCCAGTCTCTCACCGCTTTTCTACATCGTTTCTGCATTGTTCTCCTCCACAGCCCACACCCAGCGGCGCTCCCAAAGGCTCCAAGAGTGGCAAGCCAGGCTACGATGACACCACTCTGCCTCTGATGGAAAAGAACCAAGGTTAGTAAAAAGAGATCCAACAGGACACACCTACAATCCCAGGATGGAGGAGCCATAAACATGAACGTCTTGGTGGTCAGCAGTGGTCCTCACCACTCTCCGTAAGACAGGACACAGATACTGAGAGATGCTGAATGATTATAATAATCTTCATGTATGGCAGTTCGTACTTCACCTCTATTAGAGGCCTTGTGGCCTGAAGTATAGGGAATCTGAAAATCACCCCTGTAAGCTTGTTAACCATCCTGTTCTAAAAGCAAGCACTTTGAAGTAGTTCTTTGAAGTAGGAACAGGACTGCAGGGATTCACCTCCATTCAGGGATTCACAAGAGCAATGACATCAACATTCACTGTAACCACCCAATCCCTGAAACAACTCCAGACCACCTAATCCCATTATCCCTCCTCCACCAAACTTTATAGCTGTCACTCTGATTTGTCCTGGATTCAACCACCCAGCCTAGATTCATACATCAGACTGCCAGACTATTGTGCTCAGTGAAATGTGCTTGACACTATTCCAGATAGCACATAGCATTGTGAATTGTGGTTGGTGTGGCCCAACGCATAACACCACTTGTCATTGAGCTACCACACCATGTGGCAGATTGGGGTTCAATCCCTGGTCTGGGTAACTGCACTGTGCTACACCAGTAAGATTCTTTGGGTAAGACATCAATATCACAGGGTCCGAATAAATTTTCCTCTCAAGCAGATGCTGATGTTGCTTCCAGAGACAGGCTGGAACTGAAGCTTGTATGGTCACCTGCCTCCCCAAGGAACTATTATACCTCCCAGTCAGTTCCACTTCACAGCAGCACTTACAGTTGGCAGGGGCAGCTCACAGTATTCACAGTATACGGTTGGCAAGGGCAGAAATTCTTGTACCCTGAGTCTTCAGTTCAACCTATTCTATGACCTAAGGAGATTTAGCAGTAGCTTTATGTGGCTGTATGCTTTATTTTATGTACCTGCTTGTAATCGATACGACTGAAATGTGGGTGTCCACATACTTTCGGCCATGTGTTGTAAGTGAAAGTAGAACCTTAACCCTAGCGCACACAGGTGATGTACTGTTGACCATTTTAGCCATGTTGTTCAATACCATAGCAATCATCAGGGCATCTCACGCCATCTCCTGGACAGCCTATGGAGTTGCATTCCCATCTCATGATTCACAGTCAGCCATGGTTTTAATATGATGCGGCTTTTTGACATGATGCCAGCTGATTTATAGCATGAAGCTGCAGACAAACGAGCTTCATCCGAGGAATCCATCGCTAAAGCTACTGCTAAGGTAAAGGGAATCGTGTGTCCACTTTAGCTCCCAGCATCTCATTAAGAGAGGAGCCTTCTACATGACAGCATTTCCCTTTTTTCCAATTCACTTTTTCCATAATCCCTATCTCACTATACATAGCCTGTCCACCTAAAGGCATATGTATGGTGCACATAGCAGCCATTCCCACTTCATCCTCAGCTTACCCTAGAATGGAAACCATGTGCCTTCTCTAAATTCTGGACCTGTCTTTTGTGAAAACCAGCACCACTTTAAAGCTGGCCATGTGGTAAAGAGATGAAAGAAACAGCCTTTGAATGCTTTGCAGGCGACAGAGGCTGTGGCAGTGGTGCTATGATACCTATGGATGAGCTGGGTCCAGGTAAGAAAGCGTTTGCATGCCGTCCAAAGACCGTCAGTACTTTTATTGTGGGAATGCAATTTTAAACCGTCTAACATTTCTCTATTATCTGTGAAGTTTTTTTTCCTGGAATGATCGTGGGGTAAACTTTGCCTGAAGGGCAGCCCTCCTTTATTTCACTAATCAAATGGAGATGATTTTTCTAACCCCGTGCTTGCAGTCATGATTTTGGTTCTAATGCTGTCTGTGAAGTTCCTCTTTTAACCTGGTGTTTGTGATGAGCTCTGCGAGTCTGTCCGCTTCCTTAGACCACTATCCACACCGTCTCTGTCGGGAACAATGTGGTCTCTGGAGGCACTGAGCAAAAAGCCTCCTGCTCTCCACACTGTTTATCTGTGCTACAGAAGTGTGTTGAGATGAATCTCAAGTGCCTCAAATGAGGGTACAACCCTGTACCGCCACTAACTGCCCACTTGTTTAGGAACACCCACCGTGTAACTCTACTCCCTGGCCATTTTATTAGAAACACCCCCCTAGTGCTTCCAGTCGCTGACCACTTTGTTAGAAACACCTGCTATGTACTTCCACTAACTGTCCACTTTATCAGAAACACCCAATTTAGACTTCCACTAACTGGCCACTTTATTAGAAACACCTACTCTGTACTTCCACTAACTGGCCACTTTATCAGAAACACCCAATTTAGACTTCCACTAACTGGCCACTTTATTAGAAACACCTACTCTGTACTTCCACTCACTGGCCACTTTATTAGAAACACCTACCTTGTACTTCCACTCACTGGCCACTTTATTAGAAACACCTACCTTGTACTTCCACTCACTGGCCACTTTATTAGAAACACCTACTCTGTACTTCCGCTAACTGTCCACTTTATCAGAAACACCCAATTTAGACTTCCACTAACTGGCCACTTTATTAACCGCTGTGTACTTATAAGATATGATTTGAGTAATGGATTATTCTCAGCACAGCAGTGACACTTACAAGCTGGTGGTTTCTAATAAAGTGGCTGGTAATTTTGGTATAGTTGTGCAGCCAGAGGTAGAAATCTTCCAGGCTCACAAAACCATATGTCTTCAGTAGTAAGTTCAGTTGTAAGTGCTACAGAGGCAGTAGAAGGTGCTTTAGCATTAGCAACAGTGGCGCAGCCGTAGAAGCTGCAGCTAAATCAGTTCCCTATGGTCACATGCAGATGAGGAGTGCACTCATCATTTGGCTAGCTCTACCCTTCCACCATGCTATCTTCTGTTCCATGATGCTTTGGGGCACTGGGCAAGGCTGACTGACAGTAATTGGACAGTGTGTGGGCTGGGGGTGAGCGAGCCCTGGGAGAAATTTAGACGGTAGCAAGAAGTAGAGGCAGAGAGGACATGACTTTCAGGAGGGAGGAAATGAAAGACTCAGCCTCAGCTTAAACACTCGTACAAGTTGTATCACAAGAGTCCTGCATGTGTTCCACGACTCCTTAGAAGCTCCGCGGTGAGCAGAGCGTTATACGAGCCGCAGGTAAAGCAGTCTGTCTGATCTCTCTGTTACAGACGGCTACTCCACTATTGACCAAAGGGACAAAGACTGCAAATACAAAACCAGCGATGGCTCCTCGGACCTGACAGAGCGGGAACCACTGAAGGTGAGAGCTAACGTCACTTAAACGGATAATCATCTATACGGTTCACCTTTTACCGCAGGTGTAGCTCATCAGCCAGGCTGAAGCTGGGGTCTCAACATTGTTTCTTCAGTTTCTCTCCCCATTTCTCCACTGTGAACTAAAGAAGCAGCTTGCATGTTCCTATGCGGTATTAAGGGTCCCAAACTCAAATCAAGTGGGGGGCTCTAGCCGGATGGTGGCTGGTGTTCCAAAATGTCTTTCAAGTATGGATTACAGCTGTGCATAAGTAGCACAGACACAGACGTCGCATTGATCACTTCGGCCAGTAACTGTGATGCATTCAGTCAAGACTGCTCTGTAAACAAACTCAAGGAAACGGGGGAGCTGCGGCTTCCTCTATGGTGTAGAAATGGTTTATTAATGAAGTCATAAACACCTTAAACGCATTAATAAGCAGTTACAAAACTCAAATAAACTACAGTGACTCGTTGTTTGCCTAATAGTGAACCCACATTCATTTATACTGTTGAAGCGCAGTTCCCCTTACTGCCTGAGGCAGCTGCTCCAACGAAAATTACGGAGCGTCTGGTTTCCAGTCATCCATGTGATTGTAAACCCAGCATAAGATAAATGTACTGAGTGATAATGATAATTAATGCTCATATGTCTCTAATTCCAAACAGGCTGGCAGCAGTGGGGCAGTGCTGGATACCTGTTGTACTCACATGATCTTTTTAGCGATGTCTTTGATGTTTTGATGACTCTACGCCCTTCACAGCGCACTATGTTTTAATCAGGGAGTCGTACAGGACGCATAGAGGACTCTCTGAAGTAGGGCTGGACTGCATGGGCGAAATATTATTTATTATATGGGTTTTTCTGACATACAGTGTTACCCTGTTGGAGCAGTGTGAGCCTTAGAAACGAACGTACACAGTCGGTTTCCTTTACTGGGGTTCGGTTTACTCTGGGACTGCTGTTTCCTTTTAGTGTAGAGTCTCTATTCAGAATGCGGCGTGTAGTCCAGGACTAGGATTAACCCCTGGTTGTGAAGCATCCCTTATTGGTATAACTTGGTCAAGGCTGGAAATGGAAGCCCATTCTACCGCTGGGGTCTATTAGCTATAGCTGTCTGTGTTGGCTGTAGGTACCATGGACTGCGTTCGGGCTTGTGCTGCCACAAGTGAATGGCTGGACTACTATGCGACTCTCTAGTGTGTGTTAAGGGATTAGAAGCAATTGCTTGGTGCTAATGCTGAATTTAAGGACAGACCTTATTCAGTGACAGCAGAATCTTAGCACTAGTGATGATGGTCATGACATATGCCATATGACATACCATGACAGCTTATTTTTTGCTAACTGTACTCTCGTTGTCATGGTATCTGTCTTGACGATCACCTATGACATGAACTGACCAGCATATAACATGCTGATAACATTGTTATGTCATTTTATATGTAGCTTGGTTAAAGTCCTACCCAGGCTTCGTTAACAGCCTGTATCTGCAAGTCTCTCACTTAAGGCGCTCTAATTTACAAGCTGCTGATCTGAAGCGACAGATAATTGAGCACGAGTGCTGTGATATTGAAGCCATTAATATTGAGATTGTGAAGACCTCTGCAGACTCTCTATCCAACCTGCTCCCATGCATGCAAACATTACAGGCTGGGGAAGCCGTGGCCCTCTGCTTGACCTCCCACAGAACACCTCTCCAGGGGCTGGATCAAAGCTCCCGATTAGAATAACTTAGTGCAGACTGCATTGTGGTTGGGCACTGTAGAGGGTATGTGTGGAACCCAAACGTTGGGTTCTGATGGGGCATTGATTGTAAAGAGTGTGGGGTTTGGGGTTCGATTTAAGGGGTCTCAGGCATTGGGTTCTGTCCAGCTGACAGGATTGAGTGGCTGCCATGGTTACGTTGCTCGATAGCCACTGAGCTAATTCATTATCGAGGGTTCCTGAATAAGCTGGTCTGGAGTTATTACTGTGTTTTTGCTATCATATTTGACCCCTTATGGCTGTATGAGAGCATAAACGATGTGGGCTTCATCAGAGTGTATTTATCACATTATTCTCTGCGCTTATTTTCTATATAAACTTGAGCATGAAAATCATGTGATCTACAGGGGTTGGACAATGAAACTGAAACACCTGGTTTTAGACCACAGTCATTTATTAGTATGGTGTAGGGCCTCCTTTTGCGGCCAATACAGCGTCAGTTGGTCTTGGGAATGACATATACTGCGTCCTGCACAGTGGTCAGAGGGAGTTTAAGCCATTCTTCTTGCAGGGTAGTGGCCAGGTCACTACGTGATGCTGGTGGAGGTTCGTCCTTCTTGGTGGTATGCTGACATTACCCTGGATACCGTGGCTCTTGATACATCACAAAGACTTGCTGTCTTGGTCACAGATGCACCAGCAAGACGTGCACCAACAATCTGTCCTCTTTTGAACTCTGGTATGTCTCCCATAATGCTGTGTGCATTGCAGTATTTTGAGCAGAACTGTGCTCTTACCTGCTAACTGAACCTTCACACTCTGCTCTTACTGGTGCAATGTGCAATTAATGAAGATTGGCCACCAGGCTGGTCCAATTTAGCCATGAGACCTCCCACACTAAAATGAAAGGTGTTTCAGTTTCATTGTCCATTGTCAAAGTTAGTCCACTTCAGACTGAAATCCGTCTGCTCAGATTTACCTAATGCCTTAATCATGTTTGATATTGATGGAATGATGTAACAGATGATTGAATTTTCTAACTGCGACAGGTTCCACAGGTTCCACAGGTTCCTCTGATTATAGCCTGATTATACAGAGTGCAGGCTTGTCGTAGGCTCAGTGTTAGACGTCAGGGATGATGATTTCGTATGTCGTGGCCGCATAGCTGTTCCTTTTGTGTTCGTTCAAAGCACTGCGACCACCACGCCAACCCCGCTTTCACGCCTCCAGTACCACTTGTTTCAGGATCAGTTCTGAACGTTCTGTCCCTCTTTGCCTGTTGTGATTTGCATGGATTTGGTTATTTGTTTTTTTCCCTCTCTTCTCTTTTTCCCCCCTCTCTTCTCTTTGATTGCTTCCTCTTCAGGTGGACTAACTCTTTTCTTTTGACTCTCTGTTCTTCTCTGTTTGGTAAAAGCTGTTTTTGTTTGTTTTTGCTGACCTTTAACCCTCCTGTTTGCTGCAGAATGACACCAATAGGAAGCACTACATTCGGAGCAACAGGCCGGCGATCAGTCTTGTGGACGCTTGCGATGTCAAGCCTCAGCCTGTTGACTCCTGGGTGTAAATGCATGCATGGTAGGTTGTGCAGCATTCGGTTTTGTTTCTGTTGTTTGAGACTGTGGTTGTGTCACCCTCCTGCGCACCCTGCTTTTCTTCTCCTCTGATTTGCGATGCTTTTTTTGCCTGACCCAGAGAACTTATTTTCAATGGCAGTGCTTGTCTGTCTGTTGGGCTTTCTCTAGTCGTCATGCATTTTTCATTAAAGATACAGTTTCCTAGAAAGTAGAACAAGACATCTCTAAACTGCCAATCTGTGGGCTTCTCAAGGTTGGCAGGAGTCTCTGGGTTAAGGCAGATTTCTAGTGAATTTCAAAATTTCTGCATAATGAATGGTGACGATGTAAACCAATGTCTAGAGAAACTCATTCAGAGTTGTTTACAGTGGTGATGATGGGTACCGGACGTCTGAAGAGTTAATGGCAGAGAAGGCAAGCAGTCCTCAAGAAAACATGCTTTGGATAGCGAAGCCCGTCATGGGCCTAGCTTGTAACTCTCAAAGTTTACTGTAGAAGATATATATGTTTACTATGGGCTCTGGATAGTGAATACACACTCACTGTCAAAAGCATAGCTGCACACAGAAGTAGGTGTGGGACTGGTAGTGCTGTTGGGAAAGGAGATAAAGGTCACCAGGAATGTAGACTGATATGATCAATACTTACTGAGCTACACATACAGAAGCCTGCCTCTCAGTACGGCGTTGGACCACTATGTTTGCTAATGCAGTATGCCCGACGTCTTGGTATGGAGCTGTAGAGGTTCCTAATGGTGCCCTCTGATAATCCATCCCATGCAGCTTGAATATCCTCACACAGTTCCTGCAGATTGTGCAGTGGGGGTGGAGGTGAAGCGACACCAGGCCTCCTGGACATGTGACACATTACATGTGACAGTAAACTGTTCATCTGGATGCTGACCTCCACACGCCTCGTTGGTCATCTCCACCAAGACAAAAGCAGGACATCACTGAAGATGACCAGCTGCTATTCTGAGACGACACCATTACAGTCTTTGGTGACGTTGATGTGGTGTTAAGGGCAGTCGTCGTAGCGATCTGTCTGCATGTAGTCAGCTGTCTGCCAGGGGTCCTGGCACTAACAGGATGGAGGGCATCACGATGAGAGTAAAATGGGTGTAGCTGTGCTGTAGACGGCTCCTATCACCACCACTGTAAAGAAATCCGAGCTGGTAAAATCCAGTGAAGCAGTTTACACTCTAATCACTGAATGACAGTTTACATCTCGATGGTTATACAGGAGTTCTGGAAGTCTGGATTTCTCCGTTAACAGTGGCCATTGCTTTTGTTTTCTGGCTGGTTCATCCCGCTTAAGCTTTGCAAACACGATCTCATCACCTCCCCCTCCCCTCATCATTCTGCTTCACTCCATTTCGGGGCAGAAAGGCCTTGGGTACATTGCCTCTGGGGTCTTTATTGGGTGACGGGGCTCTGTCAAAGTTCAGCTCATCTTTCCCTTACAAGAAAACGATCTTCTGCACTAACTGGGGTCTAGAACAGGGTCTCTGAAGAGTTCCTCTCTAGGTTTAACACATAGTGTGGTAAGTTGTAGCTGTGTAGCAGGTGCTTATTAACGTACTGTGTTCATATCAGCCTCATTAAGGTCATCCCTCTTCCATCTTCATTCTGGTAACAGCATTCCACTTCATTCTGAATCCATTTGGATGTACTGCTGAGCTGTGTTGTGCTAGCGCTGGAGCCATTATACCGTGATCCCATATGTAAACACTGGGCTGTGTGTAGAGGGTGCGATGCTTTAGTGGAAATGTACATGTGCATTGCATGTTATGTTTTCATATGGGATTCTAGACATATCTGGCACACTTATGCAAAAGTCAAGAAGTCAAAAGTCTGGGCACATATTAGTCATTTTTAAAACTTGGATGCTTGGATAAATCTATCAGCAAATTAAACGACATGACGTTACAGAACCCCGGGTTCTATGTAGTTACTGAATACATGTGTGGAGAGCTCTCTAAAGTGCTGTGTAGATATTTCGGGTAAAATGATGTTCAGTAAGTTCCAGCCATTACCTGAGAGGCTGATAAAGAAGTGAAGCCCTTGTGGTATATATCTGATTCATGGGTGACTGTTTGGAGTAACTGAATTTCGCTGTATGATGATAAATTAGAAGAATCTCAGTCTTGTTATTTTGGGTAGAACTTCATTCATACTGTGGTACAGGTAAACCTTTTGTAACAGGTACACTGGAAGGTGGCAGGATCAGATCTCAGACCTGACGGGGTATACCTGGCGTATCTATCACTGGCAGTTAGCTTTGTTAGCTTGTTTGAACCATGTTCCAGTGCCATGTTCGTCTCATCTGATAACCATCCCGGCTATATGTTCCTATCCAGGCTCTAATCAGTCAGTGGTTTCCACCTTAAACGTGTAACATTACCACAGAATGTCTGGAGTGGTTTTGTTCTCATCACTCTCTTACTTCAGGTAGTGACTCAATAATGAGAGATTGCACTGTGTGATTTAAGCCTTGATACTTTAATGAACTGCACTGGAAACTTCATGCTACCCAAAATAATTACCTAGTACGTTGGAGTTCAGTTTGCACCACACGCTATACGGGTTAATATCTGGAACTTAATGGCCTGAAGGTTGAGCTACTACAGGGGTTGGACAATGAAACTGAAACACCTGGTTTTAGACCACAATCATTTATTAGTATGGTGTAGGGTCCTTTTGCGGCCAATACAGCGTCAGTTGGTCTTGGGAATGACATATACTGCGTCCTGCACAGTGGTCAGAGGGAGTTTAAGCCATTCTTCTTGCAGGATAGTGGCCAGGTCACTACGTGATGCTGGTGGAGGTTCGTCCTTCTTGGTGGTGTGCTGACATTACCCTGGATACCGTGGCTCTTAATACATCACAAAGACTTGCTGTCTTGGTCACAGATGCGCCAGCAAGACGTGCACCAACAGTTTGTCCTCTTTTGAACTCTGGTATGTCACCCATAATGCTGTGTGCATTGCAGTATTTTGAGCAGAACTGTGCTCTTACCTGCTAACTGAACCCTCACACTCTGCTCTTACTGGTGCAATGTGCAGTTAATGAAGATTGGCCACCAGGCTGGTCCAATTTAGCCATGAGACCTCCCACACTAAAATGACAGGTGGTTCAGTTTCATTGTCCAACCCCTGTATATGTGCTTTCTCAAATGTCACTTAGTAGAACCTGCGACCTCATTGACTTGTTTGGGGGCGGGGTCTGGATCGCTGAGTAGAAGGCTTGCGTTTCTGATTGGAGGCAGTGTTGAATGGTGGAAAATTGAAGAGGAGGTGTGTCCAGACTTTTGGCTGCTGTTTGATCTGCCTGTTTAAAGGAGATATCATGTCTCTGATCTGATCTCTCATTGGTATCAAACGCTCCTCTCCCCCAACCCCCATGACCTTTTTTCCCCCCAGGCTTAGCCACAGAGAACGCCATCTACACATGGATCTCCCAAGTCACCACTGCCATTTTCTCCGCCATTCACCAGGAGACGCGGACTCATCAGCCGACTTTTACAAACGAGAGAAGAAAACAAAAAGCACCATGCAAACTTTTCATTCAGCAGCCGAACACGTGCGCTGTTTTTAACAGGACAGAGCAAACTTAAAGACTTGTAAACAACAACAACAACAGCAACAACAACAACAACAACAACAGCAACAAATGAACTTCTTTTTCTCAAACATGAACATTCCCACCAGGTCAAGAGACCTCGAACAGAGCAAGCTCGGGATGAGCGCTGGCTCATGGATTTTGCCGTCACTGATGAATGAATGAATGGATAGGTGGATGGATGGATGGATGTGCATAGCAAGCAAAGAGAAGGTGATGTTGAGGGCATGGATGTGTATGGGAGCGAAGCGGATTTGAAAAGAGGGAAAAGTGTTTTGTTTAAAACGTCAAATGTCTAAAAAGTGGAATTTGACTGTGGTCTTTGTTTATATTTGTTTTCCGGTTGATCTGTGTTCTGCGTTGGGAAGTTTTCCCTCCTTGGAGACGCAGTGTATATTTTTTGGTTTGTTTTATTTGAGTTTGTTTCTCTAACAGAAGGCCTGATGTGAAGGATTGCGGGATGTTTGCGTTTGTATTTAAAGGGAAAGGATTGGTTGTGGTTGAAGTTTGAAGGGTCTGGGAGCACTTAAGCATCTGAGGGTGTTGGACCAGCATTCATCAGCGTTTAGCATATTCGCTACACTGTGTTTAGACGTCCTTTATGAATCTTCCTACTGTAAACGAACATTTGAAATTGCTAACGTTGCTAGCGTTCGTTTAGCTTCTCATGTGCCGTTGGTTATTAGCAGCGTTAGCGTTTCTGGTTTTGCTTTCACGCAAGACCGAATCTGACTGTTTCTATCACCACTTAAAGAGTGTGGAAAGCTGCTGGGGTGGATCAAGACGGCTAATCCGGAATCCCACTATATACACGCTGATCTACGGAAGACTGCTGGCCTGCACCCACTTGTTTTTTTCTTTCCTGCTGGTTGCAGTGTGTGTTTGGTTTGCATTGGGAAATGAAAAGGAAGAAAAAAGATGAAATTTGTTTATTATGGATGGCGTGAAGGAAGGATCGGTTTGGGGGCGGAGTCACTCTAGTCTGCATCGCGCAGAGAACACTTATAGCATCTTATATTTTTGTTGGTTTTCTAAATGTATATTAGAGTCATGAACTGAAATGGAAAAAAAAGCAACAACAACAAAACCAATATAAAGTTCTGTAACTGTCTTTATTCATTGCTAGGTGTGTGTATCCATAAGCAGTTCGGGATCGCATGCCATGGATAAAGCATTGCCTTGTTTGTAAAAAAGAAAAGAAGAAAAAAAAAAAAGCTTAATTTAATGGTGTTGTATCACACAGGCTGCAGAGTATCGCTCCATCATCTATTTATATTCTATATTTTCAAACCTGTTAAAAAAAACGATCTTCACTCATCCCGTACGCTCGCAACCTGGTCACTTGCCAAATGGGTGGATGGGAGGGTCTGTGCTGACCGATGTGCGCTAGGCTTTGTGGTGTGCGTGACGTGGTGGACATGACGTATAAAGATTCAGAGACATAACGATCCTCTTGTCCTAACAGCAAGCGAGCTTCATCACCTCGTACGGGCTGGAAACATCAAGACAACGCGTAAACAAACTACTGACCTACACAGCTAACCCTGCGCTCACTGGAGCTGGTGACTGAGCAACTGGGGAGCAGTCCTTTCATACAGAAGTAGGCACCGTGTAACTGCGGTTTAGCAACAAGCCCTGAAGCAAGTTGCTTACTGTTACTTTAATGTTGTGTTGGTAGTATACACGATGTTGAGTCCCACTTTAATTTGAATTCCTTCCTACTTATTTACTTCCAGTGTGTGTAAAGACATGCAAGAGAAACACACAAACCATCGAACCACGGATTATAACTTGGGATGGCGTTTAAGTGTGGAGTGCATTATAATGAGAGCATGGCTGAGTGCATTGAGGTCACATCACCATGAAAGCATTCCATGAAAGGTGGCCAGCGCTGAAGTTCGTTTCATTTGAACACATTTGTCGTGTGCCATCAGATACATGCACAGCTGACTTGCAAAGTCCACACAGTTCCCCATCACTTGAGTAATCAGATCAGGAGAAGACTCCAGGTCTCCATGTGTCAGGCAATAATCAGATTTCTGCTTTCTGGCCCGTCAGTAAACTCACGTGGGAGACGTGATGTAACATCAGCAGAAAATATGAACACACACCTTCTAGACGCTGAAGAATATTCAAATCCTTCACATCGGCACGGGTGGTCTCTGCCACGCTCCTAAAGAGCTGTGTCGCCATCTCACAGTTGTGCCGTTAAATCCGGTTTGCTTTTCCTGGTTCGGTAGTCTTCTAGTTTTGGCGTGTGACCCAGACAGAGAAATCAAAGTAAGGGTCTACATGCGCTGCAGGGTCTGATTGCTGAGCTGAAGTCCGGCTCACTTGGTGTAAGAAATCAGAGTATGCGCTTTACTTGCATAATCAATAACGTAATAAATATGATTATGGCTATTATGGGATTATGAAGTGCATGTGAACATACACACCATTGGTTACATCACTGTGGGATCAGTTGTCCGGCATTTCCAGCAGTTTCAGCTCCTGAGTGATGGGATGAGCGGCAGGTCTGTCTCAATTCTAATTGGACCATTTGGTTCTATCATTCGTTCGGTTCTATCTTGTTGCTTGCTGTTGGGACAAGTTGTTGGAACCCTTTATCGGAGGAACAGTGTGACCTCACCCACACCCACTCGTTTCAGTTACAGGCACAGCTGCACCTCTGATCACATCTGCAGCAAGCATGAGGAACTGTAAAGACACTGACTCTATAGTGCTGAGGTCTCCGTGTGGTGGACGCTGGACTGTAGGTCTTCTCCATACTGTAACGGGAACGCCGGAAACACGGACGTGGGACAGTTAACTTCTCTGTGATGAACTCTCCTGACAGAGATGCCACAAAAGGAGCCTTGCACTTGATCTCTCTCTCTCCCAGTGGACGCCGAAAGGACATTCGCGGAAGCGCCATCGTTTGTACCCGCTAAGCGAGCAGCATGCACCTGCTGTATCTCCTGAGTTCTGCAGTCACGTGACACTCTAACGCTTGCAGTCTTCTCTTTCTTTTCCCCCCATCCTTTTTTCTACATAGTGTTATAACAGAGATTTCTAACAACAAGAAAACCGTAACAGTAGCTTTGTGTATTAACTTTAATTTTGGAAGATGAAATATATTCTATATCCCCGCGTCAAGAGCGTCTCGTGCGTGTTCATGGATCGTGTGGTGTCTGTCTGTTCCTGACTGCCTTTTTCGCAGTACACAACCAAAGGATTTTGGTATTGTACAGTTATATTGATGAAGTGGGATCCATGAGCGTGAATCACTGGCAGATTGTATATTTATAGAAAACAGCAACAAAAAAAAAGGTGAGCTGGTGAGGGGGGATCGGAAGAGTGGGGGGGGGTTAACATGGAATCAAGAGAGACCTACCTTTGTAGATATCACGAAGTTCGAAGCGTCCGAAAAACACTCAAGTCAATGTACAACTTGGTAGCAAACGTGTTTGTAACTATCATATGTGCCTTAACCCTTCTCTGTGTTAGATCCGAAAAGAATAACTGTGTTGTTTTATATTCAGCCCTTTGTTGTTCTCCTTCCCCGCTTATCGGCCCCTGAACCCTCCCTCCTGTACCCCCTCTCTCTCTTTCCCCCCTCCCCCTTTTACTCACTCCATGTCTTCAGTGTAGTCTTAGACTGGTGCTGGGTGTTGCCTTGTATTACATTGTATTATATACTTTAAAAGAATAGACACGTTCAGAGGGGTGGATTACCTAGGCTGAGGAAGACGTTAGCGCTCGAGAAGAACGACGCCACATTGACGGAATGTACTGCGTTCATTTTACTAATACCCAGAGAGGAGGCCTGCACTTGTTAGAATCAAACAGAACAATACAGATTTGTAGAGTATCACTTTGGTGTGTTTTCAATAAACCATGCCTGGAGAAACTGCTGAGTTTGAGTTTTGTTATTTTAAACGAGTGTCCTCTTTTCCACATCAGACATACACGGCTGGAAAATAATAGGGATGCTCCAGATGTTCAGGAACTGAAGGTTATCGGCCAGATAGGTAAAAAAGACCTGGCGAACGGTGGCGTTTATAATGACCGTATTCTAGTTCCCGGATGTAAACGGGAACCAGAGCGGAATTCTTACTCCTTAAATTTATGGCATTTAGCTGACGCTCTTATCCAGAGCGACTTACAAGGTTAATGATTACAGGTAGGCCAACGTAGTGTTAGGAGTCTTGCCCAATGACTCTTATTGGTGTAGCTCAGCATAGTCACCCAGACTGGGATTCGAACCCCAGTCTCCCACACGTAGAGGTGGCACCCTGAGTAGTGGTGTTACCCACTGAGCTACCCCAACCACCTTCAGAGCTAGCACCAATGCTTGAGGCTAATCCCCGAGAGCACGTAGGTGTCTCCCAGCCTTTATTCAGCTTCAAACGGAAATACAGAAAGGCCGATACAGCGAGGCAGACAGACAGCAGCCGTGTGTCTGCTGGGATGTTAAAAATGTCCACTGATCAGTAAATAGTTTACTGCAGTGGCTTTTCTGTGACATTTAAGATAATAATACATTTAGGGTGTTTAGTTTATGCAATGGTGAGAAAGTGGCTAAATGAATGAAAGGCTGCATCCCTAGAAAATTACACTAGTAGATCTATACACTCATTGGGCGTCTCTTTGATCTCAAAACAGCCTCTACTCCTCATGCAGTGGACGCCAGAAACGTTCCCTTGAACTTCCCGTTTATAGTGGCGAGACTGCATCGTATGATTCCTGTTGATTTTCAGGAGCTCTGCGATATTCTGTTTTACTAAATTCCGACCCAGTCACATCACATTACACTGGTGACATCTGCTGGTCAAGTGCAAAAAAAATGAAAACCAAATTCCTAATAAGATTTAATGCAGACTTGTAGTGTCTCCTTTTGGTGTATATTCAATAAACCATGCCTGGAAAAACGTTCGTCTTACAAGTCCTGTTGTTGTTTTCATTTCTTGACTACAGAAGTTAATTTTTTTAAATAAAATAATACTATGATGTTTTTGTTTTCCCATAAGACGTGACAGAACATTATAATAGCAGTGGTGATATTAGTAGTAGCATCTGTAACAGTGCTGTGCAGTGTTAAAGGGCACTGCATGTAATCGTGCACTCACATGGTTTAAGAAGGGTGACTATAATAAGCATTCAGGTTTCTCTAATTTTAACATTTCTTTAAAATGATGTCTAGTAAAACAGAATTGTGTCAAAACTATTTCTAACACTTTAGAAAATTATGTGCTCTCTGCCACAGATCTCTGAATGCAAACTAAAAAAATCTATTAAAAAAAATCATATTTTCACTTTTACTTTTGATTTGCACTTTTACTCTACTCTAGATTCTTACTTTTGTGTTACTTTACCTTTACTACTTTGTTTTCTTACCTTATCTTCTACCCTTTAGATTCTCCCTTTTATTTTGGATTCTTATATTCTCTTGACTTTTTTCCAGCAGTACTCCAAATGTAACTTGTTAGCTCTTGACACGTGACCCATATCGCCACCACTGAAACCATGTTTAGCAGCAAAACAAAAGACGTGACAGAAGTGGAAGCAGAACAAGAGTTAACATTGTTTGCTCTCAGATTTAGCCATTCTGGGTGAGTAATGGGATGAAGTTTGATGCTGAGCTCATGATATTTCTTCCAGACTGGTAAGGAGTGAAGAGGGAGGAGGAGTGACTGTGCATTCGGCTCCTGTTGCTTGGAGTATGAATTTGACAGGTTGCGTCATCTAACAAATGGCTCCTTGATGACATGTTGATATGCTCCAGCAAACAGTAAATATAGATCTGTGAGGCATCACGTGTGTTTACGGTAAATCAGAGCCAGAAAATGTTAGTTGTAGTGTTGTTTATTATTATTATGATTATAATTAATTAATAATCCTTTAATACTAAGGGTTTTATAGGGGGCGAGGCATCATGCACCAAATATTTAGCACTCGCTCCTGCGTCCTTTACTCCTACAAGCTTTCCCCTCTCAAACTCAGCTAATACATTTCCCCAGCTGTTAATCCACAGTGAACAGAGCTGGATCATTCATGAGTTAGGTAAGATCTAGGAAGGGGGAGTGGGGGTCTGGACCACAGACCCTAGATTCAGACCCTGTGTTTTATATGCTGAAACAAAATTACAACTGAGCCTAAATAGCTTCATGTAGCAATTCAAAAGACCTGATTTGATTATCAGATAAAAATATTTCTATAAATATATTTATATGCTTTAACTTTCACAACGCAGCACAAGTGGAACAGAACTGTGTGAAAGTCCAGCATCAGATGAGCTCACTGATAGAGTGGGCGAAGCTACTGCTCTGCGTGTGCTTCGGTGAGGGTGTGTGCGGCGCCGGATATGGCCTGTGTGACAATGGACAGGTGTCTGTGAGCCTGAGCCCAGTCCTCCTTCAGTCCGGTCGCCTGGGCCTTCTCCACAGCGTCTGCCAGGCCTGGAAACGTGGCTACTCCTGACGACCTGGACGCCCAGATCACATGCCTGGAGGAATCAAACCAAGCGTCAGCATCAGCACTCTGAATGCAATGTACTGCACAACAGCTTCACAGTCTGCTCAGAGGACTCAGCAACAATTTCGGTTCTACCACCTGTCAAATGATCAGTCAGGATACTATAAACTGGCCACTTTATTGGAAACCCCTGACTGCTTCATTGTGCTGGTGTACAGTTAAAGACAGCGACGCACAAACTGCTTTAGTCATATACTACATCTCTGCTGTGCTGTGCTTAAGGGACCAAATAGAGGAAGCATGAGGTGGGTGTTTCTAATAAAGTGGCCAGTTAATGAAAGTTCAAGGTCTCTTTGTAACACACTTAAGTGAGTGAGCACTAGTAGACGTGTGAGTTATGTGTATGTACTTGTGTTGCACTTACAATGACCTTTCCTTCTCTATAGGTATGAGCGCTGGGCTGGGGTTGCCAGGTAGTGCACTTTTGCTTTATATGTGTCTGTATATTGATCTCTCTAGGTATCAGCGCTGGCCCTTGTTCGGGCAGTGTCTGAGCTCAGGGTAAGTTTTAGGCTCTAGCCCTCCTGTACTAGCTGGAAATATTATCCAACAGAACACTAAGCACGGGTGTAAGTCGCTCTGGGTAAGAGCGTCCGCGAAATCTCAAATGTACATGTGGGTGTTTCTAATAAAGTGGCCAGTTAGTGGAAGCACAAGGTGGGTGTTTCTAATAAAGTGGCCAGTTAGTGGAAGCACAAGGCGGGTGTTTCTAATAAAGTGGCCAGTTAGTGGAATCACAAGGTAGGTGTTTCTAATAAAGTGGCCAGTTAGTGGAAGCACAAGGTAGGTGTTTCTAATAAAGTGGCCAGTTAGTGGAAGCACAAGGTAGGTGTTTCTAATAAAGTGGCCAGTTAGTGGAAGCACAAGGTGGGTGTTTCTAATAAAGTGGCCAGTTAGTGGAAGCACAAGGTGGGTGTTTCTAATAAAGTGGCCAGTGAGTGGAAGCACAAGGTAGGTGTTTCTAATAAAGTGGCCAGTTAGTGGAAGCACAAGGTGGGTGTTTCTAATAAAGTGGCCAGTTAGTGGAAGCACAAGGTAGGTGTTTCTAATAAAGTGGCCAGTTAGTGGAAGCACAAGGTGGGTGTTTCTAATAAAGTGGCCAGTTAGTGGAAGCACAAGGTAGGTGTTTCTAATAAAGTGGCCAGTTAGTGGAAGCACAAGGTGGGTGTTTCTAATAAAGTGGCCAGTTAGTGGAAGCACAAGGTAGGTGTTTCTAATAAAGTGGCCAGTGAGGTTATTAACCCATCCTTAAAGAAGTAGCTCAACTAAACAAGCTGACACGGCTAACAAGATAAGAGCAGCCACCACTAAGCATGACTCCTGATGCATGATGGACCAGGTGATCTGGCCCAGCTTCAGCATCCAGGAAGGTACATGGTAAAAGCAGCAACATCTTGATTTTCTTTCCCTGTTCCTGTTCACCATTAGCAGCATTAACTTGTACAATGAAGCTGTTCCTGTAAAGCCTGTGAATGATACCTGAAAGAATATTTGTCTGGGAATGCCAGTGGGTCCACAAATGCTCGGTCCAGCAGCATGAGCTGGTCGTTAATCCTGCGGGCTTTCAGGGGCCTGTTAAAGACATACAATGTTTCATTACAACAGTTTATATTTAAATCTGCAAAGCAACAGCACTACTGAGTCTGGAGAGTGATCCTAGGCTCCCATTCATTCAGGTGAGGCCAGGCATTCTCTGAAGTCTTCCACCTTTAACCCATCCTAGGGGCAGTACACTTAGTGGTGGGCAGCCCTTTCCACAGCACCCAGGGAGCAGTTGGGGGTTAGGTGCCTTGCTCAAGGGCACTACAGTTGTTACTGTCGAATCAGAGACCTTCCGGTCACCCTCCAGTCACAAGGCTGGTTCCCTAAGTCCCAGCCCTTGACTGCCACAAAGCCATGTTCCCGATTAGGCCGTGGCGGTGAGAGCAATGATACCTAACCACTAGACGACCAGGGACTGTGTTGAGCATCTGCTGCTGCCGGAGTTTTCTAAATCCACATCGTATGTGTTTATCTATTCACCACACACACAGGCTCAGAAAGAAGGTCCAGCTCTATGTTTAGTTCTCAAATGAAACTAAACCAGCCTTATACTGAGTTACACTCACTGAGCACTTTGTTACACACGTATCTGCACTCGCTGTCCATGTTATCAGCTCCACTGACCATACAGGAGCACCCTGTAGTTCTACAGCTACAGACTGCAGTCCCTCTGTTTCTCTGTGTACAATATCTTGGGGAAAGAGTCTGACGCACAACCAACACTACAGCATGTTCTTCTGTGTCTTGTGTGCAGTCCCACATTTCCACCAGAGAGGTCTCCAATTCCCCAAATCTCGGCTTTAAGCGGAGCTATGAACTTCGTATTTGTTTAAGAACAATTTCATGCTCCTGTCTTTCGTCTAAAGAGCGCTGAGATAGGCTCCAGCTCCCCTGTGCCACACAGGCTGATGAGCAGCTTCAGAAGATGAATGAATGACTGGATGATTTCTTGTTCAGCGTTTTTAGTATTCTAGTTATTAATATAGTGATAATGAACAGAGGAGTTTTTGGTTAACTGAACAAAGAAGCACTTACGTTTCGTTTACAAGGTCTGAGTCGCGGATGACTTGGTCCAGTTTTGTGGCTGCACTTCGAAAAGACTTCACTGCCTCTTTTAAGGGCTCTGGAACGAGAAATAATGTTGATGGGCCGCCATGATGACTGTGTGAATCACAGTGTATTATATGGATTAGGAGGCTCTGTGTTGACGTGTTAGTGCTGTGTGTGTGTGTGTGTGTGTGTGTGTGTGTGTGTGTGTGTGTGTGTGTGTGTGTGTTAGTGCTGTGTGTGTGTGTGTGTGTGTGTTTGTGTGTGTGTGTGCGGTGCTGGTACATGTATATCAGTTTAATGATCTACCTATGGAGATGCCGTTGGTCTTTAGTGGTTCTTCAAAGTTCTTCTCTGTGTTAGCGAGGTAGCCCTCCAGACCCTCAGCATAGTCGCTGCAGTTGAACGGCAGCAGGAGGCTGTCAGCCAGACGCAACAGGATGGTCCCAGCGGTCCTCGCTACTGTCTGGTGACTGGTGAAGCCTTCATAAAGAGGAACGTGTGATGTGATAATGTGGGGAACAGAGCAGCGATGTTTTGTGTTAGATCTCAAGAAGAGCGTATCCATCTCCAAATCTACACTAGCCTAGCATGCAGCACATGGGAATAGAGCAAAACCTGGACCATCTGGGAGTCCCTGAGGACTAGTTTAGGAATCACCAGTACAGTGTTCAGGAAATGATGACAGATAATGACAGAGAGTGCTACATCTCTGAAAAAACATTTGATCAAATCAGACGTTTGCTGGGGTGGGCTACAGAAAACGGTTCCAGAGAGCAATAATAATATTTATATAATAAAGACAATAAACATACTGTAAATTAACCTGATCCACTGGATGGACCTGGATTTGTTTTTTGGCATTTAAGAGTAGCTGGCTTCGCATAAAAACGCTGGGAAAATGGACTGTATATAACTGTTGTCACACCCTGCCATGTCTTGTTCATGTTTATCTGTTTTATCTGGCTTCCTGTTTGTCTCGTCATGTCTATGTGCAGTCCGTCACTCTGTTCCTTGTGCCTCTGTTTGTTGTGGTCATTTGCTTCTCCTGTCTCCGCCCTCTTGTCAGGCCCCTCATCTGTTTCTGGCTCCGCCCCTTCCCAGGTGTCTCTCGTTATCCCTTGTTTTATACTCCATGTTGTCCCTGCTTGGCGTTTGTTACATTTACATTACATTACATTTACGGCATTTAGCTGACGCTCTTATCCAGAGGGACTTACAAGGGTATTCATATTACAGGTAGGCCAATGTGGTGTTAGGAGTCTTGCCCAGGGACTCTTATTGGTGTAGCACAGCATAGTCAACCCAGGCCGGGATTCAAACCCCATGTGTGGTGGTGACTCCCTGGTGGGTAGTGGTGTTATCCACCAAGCTACACCGCCCCCACTGGCATGTTCCCATGCCTGTCAGCTTGTATTCCTTTTGCCTGGTTCTCCCTCCTGGTCGTTGATCCCTGTGTTAGCTTGTTTGTAAACCGGTTTTATGTTTCTTAGTTTTTAGCTCCTTTTGTTTTGTCAGGAGTTGTTCGGTTTAGTTTCTGCTTGTTTGTGTTTTCATTAAAAACTTGCATTTGCATCCCGTCCCCACGTCCTGTCTTCGTGTAACAAATGGTGGAGAAAAATCACTAGCAAACCCTACAGGAAATTGGTTTGATATCTACAGGGGTTGGACAATGAAACTGAAACACCTGTCATTTTAGTGTGGGAGATCTCATGGCTAAATTGGACCAGCCTGGTGGCCAATCTTCATTAATTGCACATTGCACCAGTAAGAGCAGAGTGTGAAGGTTCAGTTAGCAGGTAAGAGCACAGTTCTGCTCAAAATACTGCAATGCACACAGCATTATGGGTGACATACCAGAGTTCAAAAGAGGACAAACTGTTGGTGCACGTCTTGCTGGCGCATCTGTGACCAAGACAGCAAGTCTTTGTGATGTATCAAGAGCCACGGTATCCAGGGTAATGTCAGCATACCACCAAGAAGGACGAACCTCCACCAGCATCACGTAGTGACCTGGCCACTATCCTGCAAGAAGAAGGGCTTAAAATCCCTCTGACCACTGTGCAGGACGCAGTATATGTCATTCCCAAGACGAACTGACGCTGTATTGGCCGCAAAAGGAGGCCCTACACCATACTAATAAATGATTGTGCTCTAAAACCAGGTGTTTCAGTTTCATTGTCCAACCCCTGTAACTATAGACTAATATATCATAACGGTCATAAGTAAACCTCACTGCTCAGTCTGCTTACTAAAACGTATAAAAAGCCCAGAGGAGGAAAAATGGCTAGAGTTTTTGTCATATTAGCCTCTACTGTAAGAATAGTCTTGGAAATGCAAAGCTCTGATTTACACTAATTCATAATTACTTGGTAGTTAATGTAAATGATACATGTGTTTACATGTGGTCTGCTTTGTCTGAAAGCTGGGAAAACTACAGAATAAGTCCAGAGGTATCCAGACGCCTTTTATAAGTAGTGACCTTATTACTTTAAGGTGCATTCATTGCTGACACAGGCATTCAGTTGAACAGCTTGTATAATCCCCTTTGAAAAGCATTACCCAATAGAAGGGGGCACTCTGGAACAGCCTGACATGACCGTAAGGTCACCTTACCCTATACCAAGGAGCTACTGGAGAGCTCAACAATGGGCTATGGAGCAGTGTAGAAATAGAGCTGGGTACTGGGATGAGTCCGAGTGGCGTTTGTGATCCAGAACTAGTCATCCATTTACATTACATTTAGGGCATTTAGCTGACGCTCTTATCCAGAGCGACTTACAAGGTTAATCATATTACAGGTAGGCCAACGTAGTGTTAGGAGTCTTGCCCACGGACTCTTATTGGTGTAGCACAGCATAGACACTCAGCCCGGGATTCGAAGCTCCCACGTGTGGTGGTGGCTACTTGGTGAATAGTGGTGTTATCCGCTGAGCTACATCATCCAACATCAGTACATGACCTCATAAATGTTATTCTGGCTGAATGCAATCAGATCCTTACAGCAATGTTCCAACATCTTGTGCAAAGCCTGTTATTGCAGCAAACTAGGAAACTAGGAAAAAGACTAGAGCCCACCTGGATCAATGAACTTGGACACGTAGTCAAATGTGTCGTAGGCTGTGTGGTACGCTGGGTAGATGCGTGCTCTGGTTTTGCTCTAGACAAAAAAAATAGATACATACATATACAAAAATGAACATAATGCAGGACGTCTATCTTCCAGCACAGATCCCTCCCTCACAGCAGGCATGGTTAAAACAGTCCCAATACGGTTTTCAGGGTTCAGAGTAGGTGGCACAATTCTGACGGTGTGACCTAGCTCCTGTTTCGGAGGTCACTTGGCGGAAGTGTGCTCCGTTTCTCAGCTCTAGTCTTTATAAGTATTTACATTTTGTAGTTAGTTATTGTAGATTTCTCAGAATAACCCTGCTTCTAACTTCTCACATCCTTGAGACACATTTGGAAACGGCTCAAATCAGCCGCCAAATTGTGAGAACGTGTATGGCAGACCTTGAGCTGTGGCTTTGCTGTGAGTGCAGCATGTTTAGTTGTGTTTCTCCGTCTGTCACCAGTGACAGCAATGCTTCAGACTTATCTGTGAGGAGTGTAAGTCAGTCTCTTGTTTGACAGAGAGGACGACAGAGTGAGGGATGTGCATCCGGGATTTTAAGAAGAACAGGGCTAGTGAGCAGAGCTGCCTCACAGATGCCTCAGGGAAAGCTAGCATGCCCTGAACTGCAGAGCCCTGACCTGCAGAGCCCTGACAGTGGGACAAATGGGTGGCTTCTTGGCGACTTAGACGCAAAGCTAAAGCTAATTCCAAAGTTTGCAATGTGACCACCACTCCCCCCTCGATTCAAAGTCAAACAGGATTGCCCTTGTTGATGAGACACCCCCTAAGAAGCTGTTAAAAGAGCTCTGGTGAAAAGAGCTTGGGCTTCTCCCATAGGGATACCAGTAGCAGTCAGCTGTATACCAGAAGCCCGGCAGCAGACATTAGGGGTAACCTGAAGCTGTAGTTATTCAAGGACGTGTGTTTTTGTAGGGGCTACTGATGTTCACCTGAGGCTACCTCAGGCTAATATTCAAGAGGTGCGTGAACAGGCCCAGGTGATGTCTGAGGCAATGTGTTCTTGTCGCCTCCCAGTTTGACGTGGCACCAAAATTGACAGCAGGTTATGATCACTGAGCTGCTGGTTGTCCAAGTATTGCTCAGAAATCTGGGGTTTGTAGAAAGTTGGTGTAATTTTGAGTCGGGACAATAACCAGCCCTCATGGGAGGGTGCTGCTGTCACTTCCTGTAACATAGCACAAAGCCTTAGCCTTCAGTGTAAGACAATCCGCCACAAACCAGGGCCAAGGCCAGGCAGCTGACTAACATGCTAAACTGACCATCTGCTAGCTGCCCAGAGACGCCAGTTTGTTCTTCTAACCTGTTTAATATCAGACCAGTTCAACCAGTTCAACCAGTTCACAATGATAAAACTGTTAGTCTGAAACTGATGAATCAGAATCATCTCATACTATCAACAGTAAAGCTTGCTGAAGGATCCAGTGGCCTGCACAGAGCTCTAACTTCAACGCTAATGAACACCTTTAGGATCAGCTGGAGTGTTGATTGTGAGCCACTCAGGGGACGACTCCATATGATTCCTCATGGTTTCGCAACATGATGTAAATCAAGCTCTTACCGAGTCATAGGTGTAGGATATGTCCATGGAGCTTATTCCCAGAAAATGGCTAAAGGGAGCGTAGTCACTTCCTGCTCCCGTCAGAAATCCCACACTGGGGAAACAACCAACAACAAAACCAATCAATTGTTATAATCATATACTAATACCATACAGATAACCATATACTAATACCATACAGATAACCATATACTAACACCATACAGATAATCATATACTAATACCATACAGATAATCATATACTAACACCATACAGATAATCATATACTAATACCATACAGATAACCATATACTAATACCATACAGATAATCCTATACTAATACCATACAGATAACCATATACTAATACCATACAGATAATCATATACTAATACCATACAGATAACCATATACTAATACCATACAGATAACCATATACTAATACCATACAGATAATCATATACTAATACCATACAGATAATCATATACTAATACCATACAGATAATCCTATACTAATACCATACAGATAATCCTATACTAATACCATACAGATAATCATATACTAATACCATACAGATAATCATATACTAATACCATACAGATAATCATATACTAATACCATACAGATAATCATATACTAATACCATACAGATAATCATATACTAATACCATACAGATAATCATATACTAATACCATACAGATAATCATATACTAATACCATACAGATAATCCTATACTAATACCATACAGATAATCCTATACTAATACCATACAGATAATCATATACTAATACCATACAGATAATCCTATACTAATACCATACAGATAATCCTATACTAATACCATACAGATAATCCTATACTAATACCATACAGATAATCCTATACTAATACCATACAGATAATCATATACTAATGCCATACAGATAATCATATACTAATGCCATACAGATAATCATATACTAATACCATACAGATAATCATATACTAATACCATACAGATAATCCTATACTAATACCATACAGATAATCATATACTAATACCATACAGATAATCCTATACTAATACCATACAGATAATCATATACTAATACCATACAGATAATCCTATACTAATACCATACAGATAACCATATACTAATACCATACAGATAACCATATACTAATACCATACAGATAACCATATACTAACACCATACAGATAATCATATACTAATACCATACAGATAATCCTATACTAATACCATACAGATAATCCTATACTAATACCATACAGATAATCCTATACTAATACCATACAGATAATCCTATACTAATACCATACAGATAACCATATACTAATACCATACAGATAATCATATACTAATACCATACAGATAACCATATACTAATACCATACAGATAATCATATACTAATACCATACAGATAACCATATACTAATACCATACAGATAACCATATACTAATACCATACAGATAATCATATACTAATACCATACAGATAATCATATACTAATACCATACAGATAATCATATACTAATACCATACAGATAATCATATACTAATACCATACAGATAACCATATACTAATACCATACAGATAACCATATACTAATACCATACAGATAACCATATACTAATACCATACAGATAATCATATACTAATACCATACAGATAATCATATACTAATACCATACAGATAATCCTATACTAGTACCATACAGATAATCATATACTAATACCATACAGATAATCCTATACTAATACCATACAGATAACCATATACTAATACCATACAGATAATCATATACTAATACCATACAGATAATCCTATACTAATACCATACAGATAACCATATACTAATACCATACAGATAATCATATACTAATACCATACAGATAATCATATACTAATACCATACAGATAATCCTATACTAGTACCATACAGATAATCATATACTAATACCATACAGATAACCATATACTAATACCATACAGATAACCATATACTAATACCATACAGATAATCCTATACTAATACCGTACAGATAATCATATACTAATACCGTACAGATAATCATATACTAATACCATACAGATAATCATATACTAATACCATACAGATAATCCTATACTAATACCATACAGATAACCATATCTATCTATCTATCTATCTATCTATCTATCTATCTATCTATCTATGTAAACATCTATCTATCTATCTATCTATCTATGTAAACATCTATCTATCTATCTATCTATCTATCTATCTATGTAAACATCTATCTATCTATCTATCTATCTATCTATCTATCTATGTAAACATCTATCTATGTAAACATCTATCTATCTATCTATCTATCTATCTATCTATGTAAACATCTATCTATCTATCTATCTATCTATCTATCTATGTAAACATCTATCTATCTATCTATCTATCTATCTATCTATCTATCTATCTATCTATCTATCTATCTATCTATCTATCTATCTATGTAAACATCTATCTATCTATCACCCCATGGCTATACCATACTATCACTTACTCCAAGCTATACTATACTAATACACCAATACAATACTAGACTATTTCCCCTCAACTATACCATACTAATACCTCAACACTATCCCATTCTTGATCAGACAGAGCATTTCTGAGTGTAACAGTGCCGATATCTTGAAAACAGCAGAAGAAGAAGAAGAAGAAGAAGAAGAAGAAGAATTTCTCTGCTTGTTTCAGCTAAAGGTGAGAAATACTTTTTCTAAAATTAAAAGCTATTTTTATTTTATTACAGATGAACAGTGTAACTTCAAAACACGTACTTTGGGATGGTTCCGTAAGTGGGACTGGTTCTGTTGAAATATCGGATCCAGTTATCGTACACAGATACAGTGTTTGAACCAGCTGCCTTCACCTGAGATTGTAATAAAAAATACAAAAATTACAACAAAAATGACCAGGTCCTAAATCAGCTAAATAAAACCAGTGTAGTGGCATATAAAGCTGAGTAATGAAACGCTTTACCATTTGGTGTTGCCATATAGTAAAACTGCCTTACTAAATTTCTTATCTGCCTACAGTGAAAGTGTTGTTTCATTTTTTCTTTGGAAATATTTTTTGGGGGGTTTCTAAGCAAAAATGCATAATTATACCCCATATGCATGTGCAGTCATACATGTACATTCAAACTCTCCCAGCCATATGCAGTGAAAATAAGTTAAAGAATATTTAAATATGATATTTTTATGCTACTTTTTAAACATAAAATATAAATTGTTCCATAAGTTTTGTACAGGCCACATATTTTATTTTTCCCAATTTCAATTTCATTCAGTTCATTTCAGCAGATAACTGCAGTATAATGTGAAGAAATGTGTGCCCTGTGGAGGAAGCCATTTCACCAAGGGTGTTTAAACCTTCTATACTGCTGGCCTCCGTCTGTTTCGGGAGACAATGGAGACTGCGCCATAGGTATCAGTCTGTGGTTGAACTACAGCGCTGGCTGTGACTGTAGAGCCCGATCCTGGAGCGACAGGTCCTGTTGCAGGTGCTGCAGGTAAAGTCAGTTACTGGCAGTGCAGGTGCCGATTCTGCTTTCTCACGTCTGCGTGCCCTTTTCTACTCCCACTGCTCTGACCTCTTAACAGCTGACTTGACAACAAGTTTCCAGGTGCTGCGGTCTGCTGCCACTGCTTCAATGCCTGATAATGAGATGCCACCCACTTTGAGGTCCTGCTTGCACGTATCTTTGTAGCGAAGTTTGGGCCTTCCTGTGGGTCTAGAGCAAGTGGCAAGCTCGCCAAACAAAATACCTTTGGGTATTCTACCGTCTTGCATGCGGGTCACATGGCCGAGCCAGCGCAAGGGTCGCTTTGTGAGCAGGGCAAACATGCTGGTGGTTCCTGCCCGCGCTAGGACCTCTTTGTTGGGAATGTGGTCCTGCCAGGAGATGCCTAGGATTCTTCTGATTATTCTATATGACTATATACTACACAGGGGATGTTTGGGTCCAGACACTCACCTGCTTGGTGGCTGTAAAGATAACACTCTGTACAGCTGGGGATGCTGAAACTTTCAGAGTGGCGTTTGCTGCAGGACAGGACACAACGTTTAGCTGACATTAAAAGGCAGACTTTCATAATGTGAGACGTATGTTCATTTATCATGCAACCCATGATATGGTCAGAGAAACGTATAATAATAATAATAATAATAATAATAATAATAAATGATACTTTGTGCTTTTCAAGAGCCCAAGCCTAGACAAAAGACTAGATCAGGTTCTTGTCCCCATGGAAGGTTGTGGACAAGAGAGACTACATGTGTTGAGCTTAAAGTTGAAAGTTTAAAGAGAACTTGACTGACAAACTTGCGGAGGGAGAGATCTCCATAGGCAAGCAGCCAATCTAGAGGATGCTTAATCACAGCTGTAGAGGTTGGATGAAGAAACAGTGAGCAGCTTGGCTGAGGAAGGCCAAGGAGGTGTGGTTTATAGGGAAGATGATGATCAGACAGAAGGAGCGAGAATCCTAAGAACAGGGTTTTAAAACGTATAGGGTTCTTTAAGAGCAGAGGGTGGAGGTTTCTGAGAAGAGGTGTGTTGTGATGTGATCGAGTATGAGTAAAGAGACAGAGCACAGAGTTCTAGACCGTCTAGAGCTTATGAAGAGCTGAGAACTGAACAGATCTTACATGGGCATGAAATGAAAGACTCGAGTCGAGGATGAGTCGACTTGTATTGTCATATAGACCACCCCTATGTAATGTCCTAACTCAAATTCTTAGTGGCAAGATCGGGAGGAGTTGTACAACTACACATTCATGACAGGCCCATCCAAAACAAATGAAGGTAGGCGTGTAATGCTGAAGGAACCTGAGTCTTACCAAACACAGAGATGTCCACGTTGATGTAGGCCACTGAGCGCTGGCTGAGCTTGCTTATATACTCCTGCAAATGTTACCAAATGCACCAGTAATGGTTAAGAGGGCTTTACAAAGTAAAGCATCAATGTCTCTATAACTGAAGATGGTGATCTCACCTCTGCGTATTCAGTAGATCCTATCAAACCAAATTCCTCTGCTCCCCAGCTTCCGAAGATGATCGTGCGTCGTGGCCTCCATTTTCCTTTCAGAGAGAAAAAGACTGAAATTCAAAGACTGACTAAAAGCCTGTGAAGTAGCACAATCCCAATTTATTCTCCCACCAGTTTCAGTGAAGCAGTAATCAGACCTAGATACTACTTAGCACAGAAATGATGCTGGAAAACTGAAGAAGCAAACACCCAACACGTCTTAGCCGACTGACTACGTTTGGTGCAAACTGGTTCAGTCTGAGTCATTCCAATCAAACTCATCAGAACTAACTGTTGTTCATTATGAGGTACGTTGTGATTTCTGCGGTTGAATTTCTACACCTCACCTGATTTCACCATTTGTCCCAGGACTCTGGTGATCTCCAGCATGACAGATGTCCCACTGCTGGGGTCAACACCCCCGTGGACCCAGCTGTCTCTGTGGTTCCCGTATATCACGTACCTGTCTGAACACACATCAAAACAGAGCAACTGTTAAAAAGACAGAAATGACGAGACTGAATATACAGAGAGCATTGTGTGGAGAACTAGTGGATGTATCCTCATAATTTCCCCAAATTCCCAAAGATAGCCGACGTTACAGTAATGCCATCAAACTCAATAACTCGATACAAATAACAACAGAACATATGACACTGCAGATTCATACTGGAGTACAATCGTAGATCTCTTCAGTAACAACTTAAATCAGTGTCTAGGTGTCTACTAATACAGTACTGATCTGGCATACCTGGTTCCACACTGCCCCAGATCACTCCCATTACATTCGCAGAGTCTCTCAGCTCCCCTTTGTTGTAGACATCCAGCGTCACATCACTGACAAACAGAGAGACAACCAACAATCACATATACACACAAAATCACTCAGTACAGCCATCCTAACCGAATCACTCACTACAGCCATCCTAACCGATTCACTCAGTACAGAGATCCTAACCGAATCACTCAATACAGAGATCCTACCTGAATCACTCACTACAGCCATCCTAACCTAATCACTCAATAATGATCCTAACCGAATCACTCAATACAGAGATCCTAACTGCCTCACTCACTACAGAGATCCTAACCGAATCATGCACTAGAGATCCTAACCGAATCACTCACTACAGAGATCCTAACCAAATCACTCACTACAGCCATCCTAACCTAATCACTCAATAATGATCCTAACTGCCTCACTCACTACAGAGATCCTAACCGAATCACTCACTACAGCCATCCTAACCGAATCATGCACTAGAGATCCTAACCGAATCACTCACTACAGAGATCCTAACCAAATCACTCACTAGAGATTCTAACCAAATCACTCACTAGAGATCCTAACCCAATCACTCACTACAGAGATCCTAACCGAATCACTCACTACAGAGATCCAAACCAAATCACTCACTACAGAGATCCTAACCGAATCACTCACTACAGAGATCCTAACCGAATCACTCACTACAGAGATCCTAACCAAATCACTCACTACAGAGATCCAAACCAAATCACTCACTACAGAGATCCTAACCGAATCACTCACTACAGAGATCCTAACCGAATCACTCACTACAGAGATCCTAACCGAATCACTCACTACAGCCATCCTAACCGAATCACTCACTACAGAGATCCTAACCGAATCACTCACTACAGAGATCCTAACCAAATCACTCACTACAGAGATCCTAACCGAATCACTCACTACAGAGATCCTAACCGAATCACTCACTACAGAGATCCTAACCGAATCACTCACTACAGAGATCCTAACCGAATCACTCACTACAGAGATCCAAACCAAATCACTCACTAGAGATCCTAACCAAATCACTCACTACAGCCATCCTAACCGAATCACTTACTACAGAGATCCTAACCGAATCACTCACTACAGAGATCCTAACCGAATCACTCACTACAGAGATCCTAACCGAATCACTCACTTCTAACTGGATTACTCATTAAAGAGATCCTAACTGGATCACTCACCACAGTAATCCTAATTGGAAGAAACATCAGCACAAGACCTGTACATCAGGAACTTCATGAAAAGTGCTTCTATGGTAAGAGCTCTCGAGCTGAATCGAGCTGATTCGTTTGGCCAAGCTGAAACCCGCTACCTGTCATTAAAGTGAGATGTGTTGCGGAATCCTGGTTCACCCAAGTTGTATGTGCAGGGAAAGGAGCCTTGCCAAGTCTCAGGAGCTTTGGGTCCTCCAAGCTCACTGTAACAGACATCACACGCAAATATTTATTGAAGCTTTAAATGCAGATTTTACAAGCTGCTGCAGATTCACAGATTCCTGACAGCCATGAGCAGTGTTTAAACATTCCTGTCTGCAGGAATAACACTCTGTGTGTATTTTTCTATCACTACAACAGGAAAAGGCCATTTAACAGCTCTCGACTCACCATATTAAAATCCGAGCATCTTCAAACCCTATTGGCTGGATCGGAATAGGTGCAAGACCCCTGATTTTTGTCTCTGGAATTCTGTACGTGCCATCTGCACATGGGAATTTGTTAGGTAAGGTCCAATGTACACAATTAATGACATGTGAACAGATGATGAATGCTATGTGTGGTTTTAAGTGTGGTTACTTTTGGCAGCCAGGTATGGTGTTAGCTGGTCTCCACCGTTAGTCCTGTAACTTCCTCTCTCCACACCGCTTGGTGGGAGGTACCAGGAATGTGGGTATGTGTCATTTTCAGACATCAGACCATCATTCATTTCATAAGGTTCGGTGTAGACAAGAACCCCAACAACCCCGAATGGAGCAGCGTTGATCGCCTGTACAGTTCAGAAAAACAAACAAACAGAAAAGTTTAAAATACATACATTACATGCCAAAACGAACCTACACTGGGAACCTTCGATTGTCTCTCTTACTGTTCAGTTTTCATCTTTTACAGTGAGTTCAAGCTGAAAGATATCATGCAGCTGATGGGAATCCCTGTGCTGTAAACCTGTCCCAACTGCTAGCCTATCCACTCATCTCATTACTATTAAAGATTACATCACTGAAACTCAGTTAGCAAACAAAACCAAGAAAACTCTATTTGCATTTTTAATCAGAATGAAATGGACACCAGACACATCTACATCTACTCTTCTCGCCAAAAAAAACTCAAAGTCAAGGAGGTAAAGTTTACCTTATAGCACATTACTATGCTAATTGCTTTCTGCACTTCGAGGCCATAGTAATGATAGAGGAACACACTTATCAGGCTGTGTCACAACAGCAGGACTGACCAGACGCTTGCAGAGTTAAATACAAATTGATTTATTAAGCATGGCTGTGGTCAAGAGCAGATTATACAGGCAGCACAGTATAATCAAAAACCGGGGCAAACAAACCAGAGGGGAGGACGAGATGGGAATGCAAAGACAGCCCAGGTAAGAAACCAAAAACACACAGCGCCAACAGGCTAACAAATTCAGGCTAACAAAAACAAAGACGAAAAACCGGAAGTGACGAAACAGAAGGTCAAAGGCAAAGAGTAAAGACTCGCTCTGTAATCCAAGTAGGTTGGCCTTACAAAGTAAAACAGCAAGAGAGGACATATAAATACAAACATGGCTAACGAGGTGCAGCGGAATGCAATTGGAACTCCGGAGATGGCGAACGTAAGGGTTGGGCGTGATTGGCCGCAGGAGCACACGTGGCCATGACGTCACGGAGCGGGGTATTCTGGGGATTGGAGTCCGGGGGCGCGATAGAAACGAGGAAGAACGGGGAAGCGTGACAGCTTGCAATAAGATATTCAGCTTCCAAATAGTGAAGTTTGCTATCTGGTTGCTTGTATTGAAAAACTTTTGAAATCATTCCACCTCCCAATATTTTGATTTAGATGGAAATAACGATGTAACCCTGTAATGAAATAGAAAATGAACGAATGTATGTTGCAGCCTCTAGGAAATTAAGTGTAAAACGATGGTGGGAATTGTAAATTGTAATCGGGGGGGCTGTAAAAGTCAATGTTCTCTAGAACTCTAGCTAATCAATAAAGCACAAATTAGCCTATAGCAGGAGTGCCCAGTCCTGAAGATCTACCACTCTGCAGGGTTTAGCTCCACTCCACCTGATTTGAGTATTGAAGATCTACAGGGGCATCTGAAGATTAAAAATAGGGGTGCTGGAAATTAATTTTAGAGTTACATCTCAGTGCCCAGGATGGCGCTCCCCAGTTCTATACCAGGCACATGCTATTAGGATATGAGCATGTTGTAGGCTGACTTGTGCTGTGGGGCTTGTGAACTGCATCAGTGTCTCTAGCTATTTCAAGAGCTTTACTTGCTACACTTACTTTCCAGATCAGAATGCATATTCCCTAGTTTTGTGTCTGATCTATGTTCTCTTACTTTAGCCCCCCGTCCTGTTCCTCCATATTTGACGATAGCGATGGTACCGTTGAGGTCCATCGTTTGGTTCAACAGCTCGTAGTCACTCACTTTTCCTTGGTTGGCATACACCAGCCTTCCCTGAAATCAACACAGAATTACAGCAGTACATCAGCAGGACAAATCAATAGATAGTTGGATGGATGGATTAACGACCATATCAAAGGTCTTGGTGTTTCAATTCTGTGGTAAGGTGCATACCAATGCATTATATTCACCCACATAACAGCCGGTAATAATACAAACCGAGAACAGTTTAGATGAGTTGATTTATGGTGCTGTATTAAGTTGTTGAATTACAGTGAGGTTGTAATAGCTTCAAAGGTCCTTCAAGAAACATAATGAAACAAAAGCCTGTTATCAGCCTGCTATCTCTTACTCAGTGGTTGCGGTTACACTTAATGTGTTGTAGATAGTGAAAGGTCAGAATGTTCACAAAGGTGAGATGGTAGGGAGGATGAATGACTGGCTGAAGTATGACACTTAGAAAAGCAGTCTGTTAATGCCTTCATAAAGGAAGGAGAGCACATCCATACACTCGGTAGCTCTGCAGAGTTTGGGGTAAACCAGGACTGGACAAAGATAGATGTGTACAATATTGTGATAGGTGATCTATACTGTGATTGAGAAATGCCTAGTAATAGATTACAATACACTAGTGAGGCAGAGGGAGCAGTTCTGGGCTTATTGAATACTTCATGCATGTGTTCCTCCCCTACAATCCCAACTCTTACTTAGTATACAGGGAGCTGTGTGTGTAAATTTGAGCATCATGACTGCAGATCAATATAGTAAAGGAGGATGGAGACCAGACCACTTCCTACTTTTCACTCTTTACATATTTCAGTGGTTGAGAGACCATTCCAGACAAAAGCCAGGGATATTAGTGTTGATGTAGACTGCTGTTCTTCTGTGTTCAGATGTGGTTTTGGCAGCACCATTATTAGAAGTAAAAGTCAGACCATTGTTGTTTCATTGGGCCAAACCCCTACAGGGATCCACTGTGAAGGGGTGACAGAATTGTGGTTGGCTATGCATCAAACGTGACTTTACTTAGCATTTAACAAACTAAGAATCTTTTCAGTTAGCCTAAAATCCACATACGACAAAGGTATAGTCTTTGAGGGCTTCCCATTGGAATCCCGCCACCAAGCCGTCACTGATATGATGTTGTGAGTGAGATTAGCCTATGTCCTCTAGTCTAAAATCATTCAGTACCTTCATTTTAAAGCCCAGATAAACTCACTAGGAGAATCTGGGAATGCTAACAGCATGTCATTAAAACATTTGCAGTTTCTTAGGGAGCTTGTTCACCTACTGTGTCCTCCAGGACTCCAAATCAGTTAGAGAAACAAAAACAGGTATCGAACAAAAGAACAACCAGCCATACCTAAATGAAATACCAATTTAAATGCCGGTTAGTGGATTATATAATTAACTGTAGAACACTCAAACTGGGGTGCTGAGGGTGTGAGGGAAACCCTGATTTCAGGTTTGGCTAACTGCAACTGCTAAAAATACAAGATAGAAATCCGAAATTGAAACTATTTTGAATGAAGTGAACAGCTTGTTTTGGATTGGAGGATGTATTTATACGTTTTATTAATGTATTTTTAAAACTAAAAATAATTGGTGTTCGCCAAATTCCTTCCTTCATACACTGCACAGTAATGATGTCCTGCTTTAAATGCATTCAGTTTATCTACTGGTATATTTCCAACTTAAGAGTGTAACTAAGTGCATGATTGTTGGTATGACACAATTGGCCACACGTCAACAATCTAATCATTCAACTCATTTGCACAAAGTTCGTCCAGAAGGAGACAGAGCAGAGCAATCAGGTTGTGCATCAGCGGTTTATTGTACCAGTTATGCGGGTACATTGTCTTGTTTATCATGTTATAAAAAAGAAAATTACTGCTTTAAAATCTCAGCTTCTCCAATTCCAACCATCTTCCCGCATCTCTGAGTCTACTAGATTGCTGTTTATACCTTTCCTCGAAACTCCCAAATGGTTTTGGATCAGCGTTCAACTTTATTCAACATTAACAGCATTCAACTCATTAACAGTAGCGCTCGGCTAAAATGATAGTGGAGAAGTGCGTGACGTTGTTTTGAACAAGTTAGCAACAGGCTAGCATGGCTTCTAGCATGGCTAGCATGGCTTCTAGCTTCTAGCATATGATGTGTTTTGATTGCTGGTATGCTAGTAAAACATAATAACCAATGCAGGGTGACCAGCTAAACTAGCAGGGAAAAACAGAAGCTGAAAATAATACACAGGCTAATTATCTTATAGGAGTGGCCACTTAACAATCAGTTCCACATTCATCTTATTGTGTTTTCCAGCAGAGATGTCTACCATGGTGGATAGTGGTTACAAACACACAGCGAGTTTCTATCTTCATTAAGCCCTGAGGGCTTCACTTAGCAGCGAAGCTCGTCAGATAGAATGACTTGGAAACCTTCACAGCTCTCAGAGAAAGCTCAGACATGAGAGCTAATGCTAACATATACAGGTGTATGGGTTGGTTAGCATTATCTGCCGTGAACATCCCAGTTTATCTGAGAAGTTAGTAGCTATGCTAGCTGCCAAAGTGGCCATTAAACCTCACGACGGATTCATAAGTGTTTTGATAACATTCATTTCACACTGAGGTCAAAGCAGGATGTGGTTAACGCTTGCTAGCTTGTGTGTAGTATAATGACTTCTACTGAATGCTAGCAATGCAGTATCATCCTGGTATCTCTTGCTCAGTGATCGATCTAGACCGACCAAGAGCTTTGATATGGTTGTTAATCCATCCATTAACGTTCCCAGCTCATTTACCTCAGAAAGTGAGCAAGTGAGAGATGGTAATACAACTGACTGAGGCTTGTAAAAAAACCTGAGGGTGTAACTCTGTATCGATGTAGTGCATGTTAATGGAGCAGGCTAAAATCTCACTCTCAACATCCACAGTAAAAGGTGGAGTTCCAAAACTTTTAAAAAGCCATTTAATTTGGACCTTTAAGCAGACAACAGTTGAGAATGCGTTTGTCTAGTACGTCCATGTCCTTTTAAACTGGGGGAATTTGCTGAGTCTTTGCCTTTGGGTTTCCTTTAACTACCTTTAGTAAATTATTGGCTGTTTATAGCTGTTTATATGTTGGTGGAGTTACTATTGCACCAAAATTGCAACTCCACAGTCTGTGACTGAACATGTGAATACAAACCATGTGAATACAAACACAGCTGCTGGCTCTATAAAATTAGGCCTACATCCAGTCTAGGAACTGTACCTTCACGTTGCCAGCTGGTCCAAAGGCAGCGAATGGCTGCACCACGTCTGGATCCTTCTGGTCATCAGTATATGGCTTTTCTCTCTCCTGCGCAGTGTGCAGTACGTGATCAGAAGAGTTCACTAAAGTGTGGGATGGAAAAAGAGAAACTGAGATTCTTCTACAGCATTATCTATGATATTCTAACTGATGGACATTATCCAGTGTTCCCAGTGTTCCCCATGTACCGGTTACAACATTCATGTAAAAGCCAGGAAGATTTGTTAATCGTCTAAATGAAAACGTGTTAAGACTGTGTTGCTGTTTATTTGCTGAATGTAACTTATTATAAATCGTTAAAACAGGAATTGTGTGCTGTGATAAGTTTTTATTTCAGGGATTATTAGATCTAATAGGGTCTAATTGCATGAAGCACTTTGTAACGTAGGTTGTGCTTTAGACCCCACAGGCAGGTGAATCTGCCGCTAGAAAGACAATTCAAAGAGAACCCAGTTAAAACTTGAAGGACGTGTCTGCTGGAGGATGTGAGTGGATTATCTACTCCTGTCATCATCGTCATCAGTATCACCTTCATTGTGCATTTGAGACCTAAACATGAGCCAGACATGGTCCAAAACACTGGTTTAAACCTCTCTTTGGGTTTTAACTTTGGGTTTTGACTATTCCAGGCTTTACAGGGCGACTCACAGCAAGTTTTCCATTCCCTACTGAGTACAGACATGCAAACTAAAAGTGAATATCGTATCCATGACTATAATGCTCATAAAATACAGCTCTGCTTGGTGCACTTTACTGGTGGGATCAAAGACCAGACTGTTAAGTGTTAAATGTTTGTCATTACAGGCTTCATATCATTTAGAAAGTACTGTTCAAAACCCATTTAAATAGCATTACATTTTATGATCTGGAAATGTGTAACAAGAACAGTTTATTGTTTATTGTACTGAGCATGCCTTTATAGATTACAGTGCAACTCAACATCGTACTTCGTGTTTCTGTTGCATTTTTTAGATGAATGTTTCAAAACAGCCATAGCTCATTTATCAATGACCATTTCTACCAACTCTTTAGCATTAAACAGTTTTTTTAAAAGTACCTACACATTAACAGGCCTCTCATTAAATGTAATGGGTCGACTGATTAAAAAGAGTGAATGGGCGGGGCTAAAGGAGCCATAGGTAAGATGATGTAATCTGTCACATTCATACTCCACACAGTCCCTACTCCTCCTTCTTCACCCCAGCCCAGTTCACTTAAACCCATCGACCTACCATATAACCTTTGGCCATATTTAACATAAACAGCCCTCCCGCTAACTTGAGTTCAGCATCAAACTTCATCCCTTTACTCTCCAAGAGCATCTCCAGCAGTGGAAAGCATCTCCAGTGTAATTCTTATTTAGCTGCTATTTTGAGTTCTTCTTCATCTGATCATGTGACCGATTTAACACTACAGCCACGTACTATCCCCTCTTGAGGTACAACGTGGTATATAAAGAGAGAACACACTGAGGCTAGCTGGTTAGCATGCTAACTTCAGTAGATACACCTGGCACACAATCCATAGGCCTCTTGCCATACTGTAAAATCTGATATTTCTTCACATTCCACTCAGTTTTGAAATGTTTTACACTAAAGGCTGAAAGGGTGGATATGTCCATTTATGGCATCCCAAAAAACGATATTACAGTGGCACTTTTTGCAGCTTTGTTTAGAGTAAGTGCTTCTGATAAAGTTATGGAACGTTATCAGTGTTTACATTGTACACCAAACTCCCACCAAGTGTGAAAGTTGTATTTTTCCACAATGCAAGCTTTTATCTGTGGTGTACTCTGTTACTTTAAAATGAACAAATGCCTAAGACTTTCTATGAGGGTTCTCACATCTATACTGGGCAACCCATACAGGAACCGACAATTTAATATGCAACCCAACTTTTTAATGGGCCAGATAGTAATCAGACACTTGTTTCTCAGCCTGCTCTTTGTTGACACCTCATTATTTCAGACACATGAGCGCTAAGGCCTAGAGTTGATTCTAGATGTCCCGCTTACCAAATACCAAGACCACCATAAAATTAAAACCCTAAAACAAATTAGCAGCAGTAAACTCAGGACTCACCCACAGTGACCTTATTGGGCTTATCTTTGTTGGGGAAGGACAGATAGACCCTGTAATCCTCCCTCCATGCAGCGTCCAGACCACTCTTTGGATCCTGCCACCTTTCCAGAACTAATTTGACTGTAGCTTCATCCCCTGGAGTGGTGGCCATGTGGGGCACCTTGGTTAGCTCCCTAGTGAAGAAGAAGACCAGGTCGTTCTAACTAATTCAGTTATGATACTACATTAATGAGTCACGACAAACTGCATAAAAACACTCTTTACAGTGGTGGAGAAGGGAACCAGGGTCACCATGTCTACAAAACACCACCGGTGAACCTACACCTGGCTTAGCTCATCTCAAAACCGGGGACGTCTGGTTCCTATCACCACCACTGTGAACAATCAGGTTCCCTAGAATGGAGCATTTCATATCAATCCACGATGGAATCCATGATGGAATTTTGCCTCTTAAAAATGACACATAGTCATGTGATCTGTTGGCTTTTCTCATCTACGCCTGGTCTATGTCGTCTTCCATCAACCTTGTTGTTCATTTATACCCACTGGCCTTCTGCCATATGTAATTACATATGTCCCCCAACTAATTCACTCAAACGGACATTCATTTGGGGATCTAATGCCCAACTCATCACTCACTTTAGGTTATCCTGGATCTTCATGTTGTCCACCTCAGCTATGAACCGCTCGATTAGGCTCTCATCCACATTCTGAGACAGCTCCTCCATCCATCTGGGTGCCGAACTGCCCTTCTGTGTGCCAAAGTGGCCGATCAGGATCCCCACCGCGAGGACAGCCAAGCCTGCAAAACCATACAACAGCAGCTGCTTCAGCATCTTGGAGGTTCCTCACCACAACCCAGCTCAGGAGTCTCCACCACGTCTGCAGCAGGAATGGATCTGTCTTCTTCCAAACAGAACCTGGAGGAAAGGAAGTGTTGAAAGAGTGACGTATGGGAGGTTACAGTTATGGTCAAGGTCAAGAGTTTGAGGGAGGGTGGAAGGCATGAGGAGCAAAGGAATCCTAAAAAGATCATAAAGTCTACTCATTAACACAGTGGACGGGTGTTGAACTGCTTAAACCCAAATATGGTCTTGTTACGTCAATAAAATCATGACTTGCATAAGAGTACAACCTTAGGTGGGTAGTGGTCAATATGGAGATTGTGTAAAACTGAATAACTGAAACTGAATGTAATGATGTGGAAACGTAGAAACCCAACCCAATTTTTAAATCTTAATTTTCAATATTATAAATACATGGCAAATTTTATTGATTTAAAAATATATATATATATGCCCAGTTGAATTTGATGCCAGCAACAAGTTTTAAAAAAGCTGGGACAGAGGCCAAAAACACCCAGTGGAACATCTCAGAATGTATTAGGTTCATTGGTTAAAGGGCGGTTACAGGATTGGGTATAAAAAAGAGCATCTCAAAGAGGCGGAGTCTATCAGAGGTGACTTTTTACCAGTTTTAAAAGACTGCACAGGCAAGTAGTGCAACAATTCAAAAAGAAAATTTCTCAGATCCGGATAATCTGCAGAAATCTCTGTACGGAAGGGACAAAACAGGTATTGGATGGGCGTGATCTTTAGGCCCTCAGACGGCATTGCTTTAAAACACACATGTGGGATCAGGAACACATTCCAAAATCATCATTCGGGAGGACAGTTCAGTACTGCATCCATAATTACACACACACACAGCCACATACACACGTACACACATATACATACACAGCCACATACACCCACACATACATACACGCACACACATACACACACATACACACGCACACACATGCACACACACACACACACACACATACACACACGCACACACATGCACACACACACACACACATACACACACGCACACATATGCACACCCGCACACACACACACACATACACACACACATACACACACACATACACACACACACACATACACACACACACACACACGCGCACACACACACACACACATACACATACACACACACAGCCACATACACCCACACATACATACACACACATACACACACGCACACACACACACACACACATACACACACGCACACACACACACACACACACACATACACACACACATACACACATACACACACACAGCCACATACACCCACACATACATACACGCACACACATGCACACACACACAGTCTGGATGTAGAGGCAGATTAAGGCTTAAAAAGTGAGACACTGAGACACTCTGTACAGGGGATGGAGCACCAGTCTGAGACAGTCAGTGCAGAGGATGGAGCACCAGTCTGAGACAGATGGAGCATGGAGCACCAGTCTGAGACAGTCAGTACAGAGGATGGAGCACCAGTCTGAGACAGTCAGTACAGAGGATGGAGCACCAGTCTGAGACAGTCAGTACAGAGCATGGAGCACCAGTCTGAGACAGATGGAGCATGGAGCACCACTCTGAGACAGTCAGTACAGAGGATGGAGCACCAGTCTGAGACAGTCAGTACAAAGGATGGAGCACCAGTCTGAGATAGTCAGTGCAGAGGATGGAGCACCGGTCTGAGACAGTCAGTACAGAGGATGGAGCACCAGTCTGAGACAGTCAGTACAGAGGATGGAGCACCAGTCTGAGACAGTCAGTACAAAGGATGGAGCACCAGTCTGAGACAGTCAGTACAGAGGATGGAGCACCAGTCTGAGACAGTCAGTACAGAGGATGGAGCACCAGTCTGAGTTACAAGAAGTTACCATGTTGGATATACCTGTTTATCTTTAGACAGCGACTATATGCTTTATGTCCCCAGCACATGAGGGCTGTAAACTCATTTGTTGGACGCACAGCAGACCTTGTGTGTGGTGTGCATGTCTACCGGCAATCTATGTTTTTTTCAAGGGTGTAAAGTCCAACTTAAAAGTCCACATTTGTTAGCAAAGGTGGGCCGTTAGTGCATTCTTCAGTTTTACACCTCGTAGCCTTCAGCTGCTTCTTTTAAACGTGTTCTTCAGGCTGGATTGGTACAAACAGAGCATGTGGAGCAAAACTGTCCATAAGAATAAAATGGTTATTTGTGTTGTAGACTTCAGAACCTCTGGTTCCCTTCACAGAAGATAGAAATCTGAACTGGTAAGTCTTCTGCTAATAGAAGCTGGATCTCCTGCGGTTCTGTAGGGACGTTCTAAGGTGTTTATGGTGGGGCATATAAACGTAATATATACTTGTTCATTATATTTATTATGTACACAATCTCCATATTGACCACCAGCCACCACAGGGTTCTGGACCAGATGCTTTTTTTGTTGTTTGGTGCTCCTTTCTTTTTGCAAGTCATGGTTTCATTGACGTAACAAGGTACTTGAACATAATTCAACCCCCCACCTCTGTTAATGAGTAGACTTTATGATCAGACTAGATTGATTCTTATCATGGATGATCTTTTTAGGATTACTTGCTCTTCATGCCTTCCACCCTCCCTCAAACTCTTGACCTTGACCATAACTATAACCTCCCATACGTCACTCTTTCAACTCTGCCCTCCAGCATAGAAGCACCAGGTTCTGTTTGGAAGAAGACAGATCCATTCCTGCTGCAGACGTGGTGGAAACTCCTGAGCTGGGTTGTGGTGAGGAACCTCCAAGATGCTGAAGCAGCTGCTGTTGTATGGTTTTGCAGGCTTGGCCGTCCTCGCGGTGGGGATCCTGATCGGCCACTTTGGCATACAGAAGGGCAGTTCGGCACCCAGATGGATGGAGGAGCTGTCTCAGGATGTGGATGAGAGCCTAATCGAGCGGTTCATAGCTGAGGTGGACAACATGAAGATCCAGGATAACCTAAAGTGAGTGATGAGTTGGGCATTAGATCCCCAAATGAATGTCCGTTTGAGTGAATTAGTTGGGGGACATATGTAATTACATATAGCAGAAGGTCAGTGGGTATAAATGAACAACAAGGTTGATGGAAGACGACATAGACCAGGCGTAGATGAGAAATGCCAACAGATCACATGACTATGTGTCATTTTTAAGAGGCAAAATTCCATCATGGATTCCATCGTGGATTCCATTCTAGAGAACCTGATTGTTAACAGTGGTGGTGATAGGAACCAGACGTCCCCTGCCAATGTTTATGCTGGTTTTGAGATGAGCTGAGCCAGGTGTAGGTTCACCGGTATTTTGTAGACATGGTGACCCTGGCTCCCTTCTCCACCACTGTAAAGAGTCAGAGTGTTTTTATGCAGTTTGTCGTGACTCATTAATGTAGTGTCATAACTGAATTAGTTAAGAACGACCTGGTCTTTTTCTTCACTAGGGAGCTAACCAAGGTGCCCCACATGGCCACCACTCCAGGGGATGAAGCCACAGTTCAATTCGTGCTGAACAGGTGGCAGGATTCAAAGAGTGGTCTGGACGCTGCATGGAGGGAGGATTACAGGGTCTATCTGTCCTTCCCCAACAAAGATAAGCCCAATAAGGTCACTGTGGGTGAGTCCTGAGTTTACTGCTGCTAATTTGTTTTATGGGGTTTTAAAATTGTGATAGTCTTGGTATTTGGTAAGCGGGACATCTAGAATGAACTCTAGGCCTTAGCGCTCCTGTATCTGAAATAATGAGGTGTCAACAAAGAGCAGGCTGAGAAACAAGTGTCTGATTACTATCTGGCCCATTAAAATTGGGTTGCATATTGAACGGTCTGTAATTCCTTTATGGGTTCCTGGGGGTGGAGTGAAGAGGGAGGAGTGGGGACTGTGTGGAGTATGAATTTGACAGATCACTTCATCTTACCTATTGCTCCTTTAGCCCCGTTCATTTACTCTTTTTAATGAGTCGACCCATTACATTTAAGGTCTGTTAATGTGTAGGCGCCTTACTAAATATATCCTGTTTAAGTCTAAAGAAATGGTAGAAATGGTCATTAGTAAATGAGTTATGGCTGTTTTGAAAAGTTAAACGTATTGAAGGCATGCTCAGTACAATAAACAATAAACTGTTCTTGTTACACATTTCCAGATCATAAAATCTAATGCTATTTAAATGGGTTTTGAACAGTACAATGATATGAAGCCTGTAATGACAAACATTTAACACTTAACAGTCTGGTCTTTGATCCCACCAGTAAAGTGCGTTACAAAGTGCTTCATGCAATTAGACCCTATTAGATCTAATAATCCCTGAAATAAAAACTTATCACAGCACACAATTCCTGTTTTAACTATTTATAATATGTTACATTCAGCAAATAAACAGCAACACAGTCTTAACACGTTTTCATTTAGACGATTAACAAATCTTCCTGGCTTTTACATGAATATCGTAAACGGTACATGGGGAACACTGGGAACACTGGATAATGTCCATCAGTTAGAATATCATAGAAAATGCTGTAGAAGAATCTCAGTTTCTCCTTTTTCATCCCACATTTTAGTGAACTCTGCTAACAACGTACTGCACACCGTGCAGGAGAAAGAGACGCCATATACTGATGACCAGAATGATCCAGAGGTGGTGCAACCATTCGCTGCCTATGGACCTGCTGGCAACGTGAAGGTACAGTTCCTAGACTGGATGTAGGCCTAATTTTATTTTTATTGTATTGATCTGGACATGTTCATTCACAGAGCTGTAAACAGCCAATAATTTACCAGAGGTATTTAAAGTAAACCCAAAGGCGATGTTGCACGTTTTCAACAGAGTCAGCAAATTCCACGAATTTAAAAGGACATAGACGTACTAGCCAAACGCATTCCCAACTGTTGTCTACCTAAAGGTCCAAATTGAAAGACTTATGAGGTTTTGTTGAATATTATATGGACAAGAAACTCTACCTTTTACTAGGGTTGTTGGGAGCGGGACTTTACTATATTTACATTATATACAGTGATACTTCCTCAGTTTTCTACCGCCATCTCATCACTGTAAGGCTCAGTCATTACTATTATTAACCTCTCACTCGTTCATTTTCAGAAGTAAATGAGCTAGCGCTAATGCCAACTGTCATTTGTTCAAACAGACCTCACGCACTTGGCCAATACCATTTTAGCCGACTACTGTTTATCAATGAATCTATTACCTAGGCACCTGGGCCACGCAGTATATAACTAAATACAGAAACAGAGTGGTATGTTGAATGATGTCATGCAAAATGTAACGCTGATCCCAAAACGTTTGGGAGTTTCGAGGAAAGGTATAAATTTTAATCCAGTAGACGCAGAGATGCAGGAAGATGGTTGAAGTGGGACGTGCTGAAATTTTAAAGCGGTAATTTTTTTATTACTTTTTTATAACATGAGGAATGAGACAATACACCCGCATAACTGGTACAATAAACCGCTGATGCACAACCTGATTGCTCTGCTCTCTCTCCTTCTGGACGAACTCTGTGCAAATGAGTTGAATGATCAGATTGTTGATATGTTGCCACTTGTGTCATGCCCACAATCATGCACTCAGTTACACTCTTAAGTTGGAAATATACCAGTAGATAAACTGAATGCATTTAAAGCAGGACATCATTACTGCTTTTTATATTATAGAACTGAAGCAGTTTTGGGCTCGGAAGTGGCCTATAGCTCTGTACAGCAATGTACAAGGGAGCATTAGTAGTGGGATTCCAATGAGAAGCCCTCAAAGACTATACCTTTGTTGTATGTGGATTTTAGACTAACTGAAAATGTTCTGAGTTTGTTAAAAACTAATTCAAGAGTTTTAGATACAGTCTCAACCACAATTCTATCACCCCTTCACAATGGATCCCTGTAGGGGTTTGAATCAACAAGGGTCTCACTTTTACTTCTAATGATGATGCTGCCAAAACCACATCTGAACACAGAAGAACAGCAGTCTACATTACCAATAATATCCCTGGCTTTTGTCTGTCATGTTCTCTCAACCACTGAAATATCTAAACAGTGAAAAGTAGGAAGTGGTCTGGTCTCCATCCTCCTTTACTATACTGATCTGCAGTCATGATGCTCAAATTTACACACACAGCTCCCTGTATACTAAGTAAGAGTTGGGATGTAGGTGAGGAACACATGCATGAAGTATTCAATAAGCCCAATCTATGACTAGGCATTTCTCAATCACAGTATAGATCACAATCACAATATACTAAATCAATATACTAATCACTAAACAGTCATAATGTTGTACACATCTATCTTTGTCCAGTCCCGGTTTACCCCAAACTCTGCAGAGCTACCGAGTGTATGGATGTGCTCTCCTTCCTTTATGAAGGCATTAACAGACTGCTTTTCTAAGTGTCATACTTCAGTCAGTCATTCATCCTCCCTACCATCTCACCTTTGTGAACATTCTGACCTTTCACTATCTACAACACATTAAGTGTAACCACAACCACTGAGTAAGAGATAGCAGGCTGATAACAGGCTTTTGTTTCATTGTGTTTCTTGAGGGACCTTTGAAGCTATTACAACCTCACTGTAATTCAACAACTTAATACAGCACCATAAATCAACTCATCTAAACTGTTCTCGGTTTATATTATTACCGGCTGTTATGTGGGTGAATATAATGCATGGTTGTGAAAGTTCATGACCTACCTGAGATATGAATGACCAAGGCCTTTGATTTGGTCATCCTTCCTTCCATCTATCCATCAATCCATCTGTCTATTTATTTATTCTGCCTATTTACCGCTGTAATTCTGTGTTGATTTCAGGGAAGGCTGGTATATGCCAACCAAGGAAAAGTCAGTGACTATGAACTGTTGAACCAAACCATGGACCTCACAGGCACCATCGCTATCGTCAGATATGGAGGAGCGGGACGAGGGGCTAAAGTACGAGGAACACAAAACTAGGGAATTTTTGTTGCCAGATTTATCAATCTCACTTGGAAGTTAAACCATGTTTTATGGACAGACGTTACTCAAAAATCAAGATTTTAAACAATTGTGCTGGCTAGTTAATTGTAGATAGTGGAACTCTTGATGAAGCTATAGATGCTCATGCAGTTTGCTAACCACACGGCATAAATTAGCCTACAGCATGCACATAACAGGTGGTGTCTAACTATGTGCCTGGTTTAGAACTGGGGTGCTACATCCAGATTCTGGAGATTTACCATTCTCAGATGCCCCGGTAGACTTTGTGAGATTAGGAGTTGTAGATCTTCAGGACCAGGACTTGGCACTCCTGATATAGGCAAATTCGTTCTGTCTTGATTAGCTAGCATACTAGCAAACCTTTACAGTTTTGCCCACTGAGTTTTCCATCAGTTTTCCACTCCTTTTCCAAGAGGTAATGCATTTCTTAACTTTCTATAGATTAACTGACTTCCAGAGTTGAGCTATACATGCCATCTGGACTTCAACCTCACATATTCCCATGTCTTCTAAATCTTCCCATCAAAGCTGACTTGAATTAAATTTTTTTCTTAGCTGGTAAATACAAGAAGCCAGATAGCTACCTTTCATTGTTGGAGACTACATACCTTAACGCAGTCGGAAAACTCTAGTTTCCCTCTAGTTTTCTGTTTTCCGTCACTCCAATGGCCTCAAACAACAGAAATAAAATAGCATAGTAATATGCTAAAAGCTAAAGTTAGCAAGGTACCAAACCATATGTACACTTTACCTCAGTTTGAGTTCTTTTCTTTGGCTAGAAGAGTAAATGTAGATGTGACTGGTGTCCATTTTGTCCTGAATAAATAAATATTAATAAATTAAATAAATATTTTTTATGATTTTGTTTGACAACTGAGTTTCTGTGATAAGTTTATCCCATTGCTTGTTTAATTCTTCAGTATTTTCTAACTCCAATTTCCCAAAATAATATAAATAATACAATATGAGATGTAATGCAGCTTAATACAAGAGGTAACATTAAACGATAACTCTGAATGATGATGAAATGCTATTTTAGTTAAAGGTGTGGGTTTATGTTGGCATGTTTTTGAATTTGTTTGCTGACTTCTGTTTCATTGTTGTTGGGAACTGTATAGGCGATCAACGCTGCTCCATTCGGGGTCGTTGGGGTGCTTGTGTACACGGAACCCTACGATATGAACGATGGTCTGATGTCTGATACAAATGAGACATATCCCCATTCCTGGTACCTCCCTCCAAGCGGAGTGGAGAGAGGAAGTTACATCTATGACTTTGGAGACCCGCTAACACCCTACCTGGCTGCCAAAAGTAACGCTACGTATAGTGTTCACAGTGTGTTTACATTTGATGCTTTTTGTATGCATTGGACCTTACCCAATATATTCCCATTTCTAGATGGCACGTTTAGGATTCCAGAGACGGATCTCAAAGGTGTTCCACCTATCCCAATCCAGCCTATAGGGTTTGCAGATGCTCAGATCTTAATATGGTGAGTCAAGGGCTGTTGAATGGCCTATGTTGTGGAGCTTTTCCAGGTATATTGACATGAAATAGACACTTCCAACATTTCGAAATGTCCCATACGACCTCTAGTCCATTAATGCTGTTTTGAAGTCATTGTCATTGGGATGTCATGACCATGAACATTACTGTAGTCTGTACCAGAGTTGGTGGAGTTGAAAATGTGAGGAAATGTTTAAACGTTGTGCCGCTCATGGCTGTCAGGAAGCCAATCGTTGATTTAATGCTTAGTTTTTTCAACCTTGAGAACCTTGAGAACTTCAATCCAAGCTTAATAGATTGTTCTACATTTCAGCCCAGACTAGTTTTTGGTATGAGCCACCCTACAGGGCAGCCAAACAGAATGGAAATCATTTACATATCTACATACAGGTCTTGAACACAGTAACACCACCGAATTAATTAGGGATAAAGAGAAGCTGTAAACATGAATTTGAACAAGAACTGTGTTTGGTACCTTGGTATAATACAAGGGCAAACTCAAAGGTTCTGCCCAAATACTACCGGACTACTACCGAACAGACTCTTGATCAGTGCTGCACTGCACTCAAGGACAGTTACCAACCCCTCCCTGCCTTCAGCAAAGCTGCCTGCATACAAACAATGTCTTACATAGGCAGTTCTTAGGTCAGCCTATCAATGCAGTGAGGAGGCCTGCTTTGAAACTGCAGACTGGCAATGGTTTCAAAATGCAGTTGGCACTGACATCAGCAAATACATCTCCATCACAAGCTACATCAGTCAATGAGGTGATGACATTGTTCCAGAAATCAATGCCAGAACATTTCCCAATCAGGAACCCTGGATCGATACTGAGGTTTAAACCAAACTAAGCTCAGGGGACCTGGCAAACACAAGGATGGTCAGATATGACCTTTAGAGGACCAGGCAAGGCCAAAGGAGCTACAGAAACAGAGTGGAGTCTAACTGCCTTGGCTCCAGTCTCAGATGTGTGTGAAATGGACTGCGATAGGGGGCTGACCTCCTCACTTGCAAACAAGTTAAATGCATGTTGTGTTCGTTTACCCTGCTGCTATGCTCACTGTAAATCAGGACATCTGTGCTTTAACCATTGTCTGAGTCTGAGGTAATCAAATCGTGTACTTGGGAAATGTGGCACCATTTTAAGCTCTTCCCAAGACTGACAGTGGTTCCCACTTGCTTTAAGAAGCCCACAGTTGTTCTAGTCCCCAACAACCCAGCTATCCCATTGCCCGAACTGTCATAAAGTGCTAAAGCAGCTGATTAAATCTCACATCTGTGCCACACTTCCAGCCATCATGGGCCCATGCCAATTTGCATACTGCTTCAACAGATCTACAGACAACACCATCACACACCTGACTCTGAGCACAGAAGTTCCCTGGGGATGTATACTCACCCCCTTCCTGTTCCATATGTTAACACATCACTGTATAGCCAAACACACATTCAACTTCATCTTCAAGTTTGCTGATGACACAACCATTCTAGGCCTCACCATACATGGAGATGAGCTTTGATACATGTTTGTGTGTGATGTGTGTTACAGTGAGCTTGATGGACCTGAAGCTCCTGAGGGTTGGCGGGGCTCCTTTCCCTGCAAATACAACTTGGGTGGACCAGGATTTCGCAGTACATCTCGTTTTAACAACAGGTAGGGGGTTTCAACATGGGCAAACGAATCTGTCTGTTCTCTGATTCAGCTCGAGAGCTCTTACCATAGAAGCACATTTCATGAAGCTCCTGATGCACTGATGTTTCTCATAAAGGCAGTTAGGATGTCTGTAGTGAGTGATGTAGTTAGGATCTCTGTAGTGAGTGATGTAGTTAGGATCTCTGTAGTGAGTGATGTAGTTAGGATCTCTGTAGTGAGTGATGTAGTTAGGATTTCGTAGTGAGTGATGTAGTTAGGATGTCTGTAGTGAGTGATGTAGTTAGGATGTCTGTAGTGAGTGGTGTAGTTAGGATGTCTGTAGTGAGTGATGTAGTTAGGATGTCGTAGTGAGTGATGTAGTTAGGATATCTGTAGTGAGTGATGTAGTTAGGATGGCTGTAGTGAGTGATGTAGTTAGGGTATCTGTAGTGAGTGATGTAGTTAGGATGTCTGTAGTGAGTGATGTAGTTAGGATGTCTGTAGTGAGTGATGTAGTTAGGATATCTGTAGTGAGTGATGTAGTTAGGATCTCTGTAGTGAGTGATGTAGTTAGGATGTCTGTAGTGAGTGATGTAGTTAGGATATCTGTAGTGAGTGATGTAGTTAGGATGTCGTAGTGAGTGATGCAGTTAGGATATCTGTAGTGAGTGATGTAGTTAGGATCTCTGTAGTGAGTGATGTAGTTAGGATGTCTGTAGTGAGTGATGTAGTTAGGATGTCGTAGTGAGTGATGTAGTTAGGATCTCTGTAGTGAGTGATGTAGTTAGGATGGCTGTAGTGAGTGATGTAGTTAGGATGTCTGTAGTGAGTGATGTAGTTAGGATCTCTGTAGTGAGTGATGTAGTTAGGATGTCTGTAGTGAGTGATGTAGTTAGGATCTCTGTAGTGAGTGATGTAGTTAGGATCTCTGTAGTGAGTGATGTAGTTAGGATGTCTGTAGTGAGTGATGTAGTTAGGATGTCTGTAGTGAGTGATGTAGTTAGGATGTCTGTAGTGAGTGATGTAGTTAGGATGTCTGTAGTGAGTGATGTAGTTAGGATCTCTGTAGTAAGTGATGTAGTTAGGATGTCTGTAGTGAGTGATGTAGTTAGGATGGCTGTAGTGAGTGATGTAGTTAGGATGTCTGTAGTGAGTGATGTAGTTAGGATGGCTGTAGTGAGTGATGTAGTTAGGATCTCTGTAGTGAGTGATGTAGTTAGGATCTCTGCAGTGAGTGATGTAGTTAGGATGTCTGTAGTGAGTGATGTAGTTAGGATCTCTGTAGTAAGTGATGTAGTTAGGATGTCTGTAGTGAGTGATGTAGTTAGGATGTCGTAGTGAGTGATGTAGTTAGGATATCTGTAGTGAGTGATGTAGTTAGGATCTCTGTAGTGAGTGATGTAGTTAGGATATCTGTAGTGAGTGATGTAGTTAGGATGTCTGTAGGATGTGATGTAGTTAGGATATCTGTAGTGAGTGATGTAGTTAGGATCTCTGTAGTGAGTGATGTAGTTAGGATGTCTGTAGTGAGTGATGTAGTTAGGATATCTGTAGTGAGTGATGTAGTTAGGATGTCTGTAGGATGTGATGTAGTTAGGATCTCTGTAGTAAGTGATGTAGTTAGGATGTCTGTAGTGAGTGATGTAGTTAGGATGTCGTAGTGAGTGATGTAGTTAGGATATCTGTAGTGAGTGATGTAGTTAGGATCTCTGTAGTGAGTGATGTAGTTAGGATCTCTGTAGTGAGTGATGTAGTTAGGATGTCTGTAGTGAGGGATGTAGTTAGGGTGTCTGTAGTGAGGGATGTAGTTAGGATGTCTGTAGTGAGTGATGTAGTTAGGATGTCTGTAGTGAGTGATGTAGTTAGGATCTCTGTAGTAAGTGATGTAGTTAGGATCTCTGTAGTGAGTGATGTAGTTAGGATGTCTGTAGTGAGTGATGTAGTTAGGATGTCTGTAGTGAGTGATGTAGTTAGGATGTCTGTAGTGAGTGATGTAGTTAGGATATCTGTAGTGAGTGATGTAGTTAGGATGTCTGTAGTGAGTGATGTAGTTAGGATATCTGTAGTGAGTGATATAGTTAGGATCTCTGTAGTGAGTGATGTAGTTAGGATGTCTGTAGTGAGTGATGTAGTTAGGATCTCTGTAGTAAGTGATGTAGTTAGGATGTCTGTAGTGAGTGATGTAGTTAGGATGTCTGTAGTGAGTGATATAGTTAGGATCTCTGTAGTGAGTGATGTAGTTAGGATCTCTGTAGTGAGTGATGTAGTTAGGATCTCTGTAGTGAGTGATGTAGTTAGGATCTCTGTAGTGAGTGATGTAGTTAGGATGGCTGTAGTGAGTGATGTAGTTAGGATGTCTGTAGTGAGTGATGTAGTTAGGATGGCTGTAGTGAGTGATGTAGTTAGGATGTCTGTAGTGATTGATGTAGTTAGGATGTCTGTAGTGAGTGATGTAGTTAGGATCTCTGTAGTGAGTGATGTAGTTAGGATGGCTGTAGTGAGTGATGTAGTTAGGATCTCTGTAGTGAGTGATGTAGTTAGGATCTCTATAGTGAGTGATGTAGTTAGGATGTCTGTAGTGAGTGATATAGTTAGGATCTCTGTAGTGAGTGATGTAGTTAGGATCTCTGTAGTGAGTGATGTAGTTAGGATCTCTTTAGGGAGTGATGTAGTTAGGATCTCTGTAGTGAGTGATGTAGTTAGGATGTCTGTAGTGAGTGATGTAGTTAGGATCTCTTTAGGGAGTGATGTAGTTAGGATGTCTGTAGTGAGTGATGTAGTTAGGATGTCTGTAGTGAGTGATGTAGTTAGGATCTCTTTAGGGAGTGATGTAGTTAGGATCTCTGTAGTGAGTGATGTAGTTAGGATGTCTGTAGTGAGTGATGTAGTTAGGATCTCTGTAGTGAGTGATGTAGTTAGGATGTCTGTAGTGAGTGATGTAGTTAGGATCTCTTTAGGGAGTGATGTAGTTAGGATCTCTTTAGTGAGTGATGTAGTTAGGATAGCTGTAGTGAGTGATGTAGTTAGGATGTCTGTAGTGAGTGATGTAGTTAGGATGTCTGTAGTGAGTGATGTAGTTAGGATCTCTGTAGTGAGTGATGTCGTTAGGATGTCTGTAGGGAGGATGCTAAGGATGCAATCATCAAACAGACATGTCTCAACCTACCGACTTAGTCATATGTGATTGTTGGTTGTCTCTCTGTTTGTCAGTGACGTGACGCTGGATGTCTACAACAAAGGGGAGCTGAGAGACTCTGCGAATGTGATGGGAGTGATCTGGGGCAGTGTGGAACCAGGTATGCCAGATCAGTGCCCTCTGAGCAGCTTTTGACCAGGTGTATTAGTTACACCTAGACACTGATTTAAGTTATTACTGAAGAGATCTACGATTGTACTCCAGTATGAATCTGCAGTGTGTATAGTTTTACAGTTGGACAGTAATATTTGTGAAGTGATTGTGTCAGTGCCATGTGTCATAAGGTATTTTTATTGAGTTTGATGGCATTACTGTGATGCTGGCTATCTTTGGGAATTTGGGGAAATTACCAGGGTACATCCATTAGTAGTCCAATTAACGGACCTCCCATCCTGAGCAATGCTATCTGTATATTCAGTCTCGTCATTTCTGTCTTTTTAACAGTTGCTCTGTTTTGATGTGTGTTCAGACAGGTACGTGTTATATGGGAACCACAGAGACAGCTGGGTCCATGGGGCCGTTGACCCCAGCAGTGGGACATCTGTCATGCTGGAGATCACCAGAGTCCTGGGACAAATGGTGAAATCAGGTGAGGTGTAGAAATTCAACCGCAAAAACCACAACGTACCTCATAATGAACAACAGTTAGTTCCGATGAGTTTGATTGGAATGACTCCAGCTAAGACGTGTTGGGTGTCTGAAGTTTGCTTCTTTAGTTTTAGTTTTCCAGCATCATTTCTGTGCTAAGTAGTATCTAGGTCTGATTACTGCTTCACTGAAACTGGTGGGAGAATAAATTGGGTTTGAATTTCAGTCTCTTTTCTCTCTGAAAGGAAAATGGAGGCCACGACGAACGATCATCTTCGGAAGCTGGGGAGCAGAGGAATTCGCTTTGATTGGATCTGCTGAATACGCAGAGGTGAGATCACCGTCTTCAGTTATAGAGTCATTGATGATTTGCTTTGTAAAGCCCTCTTAATCATTACTGGTGCGTTTGGTAACATTTGCAGGAGTATATGAGCAAGCTCAGCCAGCGCTCAGTGGCCTACATCAACGTGGACATCTCTGTGTTTGGTAAGACTCAGGTTCCTTCAGTATTACACGCCTACATTCATTTGGTTCAGATGGGTCTGTCGTGATTGGCAGGCCTCCTCATCATGGCAAATGGCATAAAAGTAGTATGCAGTGTGAGACCAAACTGAAAGTCTGAAAGACCGTGATGGTGTTCTACTCCAGTCAGAGTTTCTAGAAAACAGGGGAAGCTATCTTAGACTGTATTTGAAATGGCACTCTACTATATTGCACACCGCACACTACTGTAGTATGTACTGTATACTGTATACGTCCCCTGTGTGTGGTATACAGTACAGTAACAAGTTCTGACCTACAGTGTGGTATACTGATACAGTCACACGACCAGTTACCTCACATTTAACGCTGCTCAGTTCACCTAGACTACGGTTAGCCTAGCTGTTAGCTCCCCTCGGCTATTTCACTCTAAAACCGGTCCTCTAAAGCGAGTTCATCTTTTATTAATCTTCAGACCTGTATATTTAACTTTCTGAGGCTCATTCTGATGAACACACACCCAACTACAATCACTACACCCACATTTACCTCAGAGCTGTTATTACTGTATCCACTGTTTAGAGCTAGCTGCTGCTAACGCTGCCTAGTTCACCTGAAATACGGTTAGCCTAGCTGTTAGCTCCCCTCAGCTACTTCACTTTATAACCGATCCTCTAAAGTGAGTTCATCTTTTATTAATCTTCAGACCTGTATATTTTAACCCTTTCGAATGCAGCCTGTATTTGTAGGTGAAGCATGTGTAGCAATTTGTAGCAAAGGTTAATGTCCTTGTGAAACATAAACTCAGCTAACAAAATTTTATATGTATATTTATATATATATATATATATATATATATATATATATATATATATATATATATATATATATATATATATATATATATATATATATATAATGTCAGTACAACAATGTAACGCTGTGCCCTGTCCTGCAGCAAACGCCACTCTGAGGGTTTCTGCATCCCCGAATGCACAGAGTGTTATCTTTACAGCCAGCAAACAGGTGAGTGTGTGGACCCAAACATCCCCTGAAAAGCTACAAAGGTGTAGTATGTAGTCTTATGCAGCAGAAGTTACCTCTGGTAAAATGACTTCCTCTACTGAAAACGCATTTCTGCACGTTGTACTGTAAAGTTATCTGCTGAGTTTAAATACATATTTTAATCGCAATTATTAGGAGAAAAATAAAACATGACATGTGACTAGTGCAAATGTTTTGACACATTTTAATATTTTATATTTTGTTTTTGTCCCAGTATGTTAAGCTTAGCAAATGAATAGAAATTGTGCACTAATATTTGCATAAAATAATCATATTTGTTCTCTATAGAACTAAATAAAAATAACAAAGTATGTCATATAAGTTAAGGTGTTCAGACTTGTATATACATACAGACATAAAGGATATATTTATACCTTTTTATTTGGTTCATCTTCCCAAAGAAAAGCAAAAGAAGACTTATGTTGTAGTCAGATAAAGATAATGAAGTCAGTTTTGCTATAGGGCATACTCAGCCTTGTATACCACAATAAATGTATTTTGGTGATTTTTGTTGTCATTTTTCTACTTTTGTGCTTTTATTACACTCTCAGGTGAAGGCAGCAGGTTCAAACACTGTATCCGTGTACGATAACTGGATCCGATATTTCAACAGATCCAGCCCCACTTATGGAACCATCCCGAAGTAAGTGTTTTTGAATTCACATTGTCATTGTTATTTGCCACAGCAAACAAAAATTGTATTTATATTGTATAGAATTTACTGGTGACCCATAGCGGAAACAAGCTGAGAATTTCTGTTGAAAGTGCAGATTCTTATCCACAGATGCGTTTGTCAGTAAAATATTATAATTAATATTATATTATATAGTTTTATTCTACATAAACAAAAGACTTTCTAACCTGACGAATTTATAATGTTACTTTGTAGTGATCCAAAGTTGTTTATTCTTCTTCTACTTGTTCTTCATCATCTTTTTATTCTGTTGGAGTTTTTCAACTAACTCGTATTGCATTTTTCAAGATATGAACACGGTTCTACTTAGAAATGTTCTGTCTGATCAGGAATGTTAGGAAATGGTGGACTTGTATATAGTTGATTGATCAGCTGTACATTTTTCATACAATGATTGTGAGGAATGAATGTTATTCAGCATGTAGTATAGTATAGGATCTCCTTTAGTATAGTATAATGGTATTAGTATAGTAAGTGTAGTATGGTATAGCATATTACAGTATTGTATGGTATGGTATAACACTGTATGGTATAGTGTAACCCAGTACAGTACAGCATAGTACAGTACAGCATAGTACAGTATAGTATGGTATAGTATAGCACTGTATGGTATAGTATAACCCAGTACAGTACAGCATAGAACAGTATAGTATGGTATAGTATAGCACTGTATGGTATAGTATAACCCAGTACAGTACAGCATAGAACAGTATAGTATGGTATAGTATAGCACTGTATGGTATAGTATAACCCAGTACAGTACAGCATAGTACAGTATAGTATGGTATAGTATAGCACTGTATGGTATAGTATAACCCAGTACAGTACAGCATAGAACAGTATAGTATGGTATAGTATAGCACTGTATGGTATAAAGTATAACCCAGTACAGTACAGCATAGAACAGTATAGCATGGCACTGTATAGCACTGTATGGTATAGTATAACCCAGTACAGTATAGTACAGCATAGTATGGTAGTATAGTATGGTAGGAACAGATATAGTATGCGGTAGTATAGCACTGTATGGTATGGTATAACCCAGTACAGTACAGCATACACAGCATAGTACGGTATGGTATAGTATGGTATAGTATAGCCCACTGTATGATATAGTATAACCCAGTACAGTACAGTATAGTACAGTAGCATAGAACAGTATAGTATGGTATAGTATAGAACTGTATAGTATAGTATAACCCAGTACAGTACAGCATAGAACAGTATAGTATGGTATGGTATAGTATAGCACTGTATGTACAGTAGAGCATATAGTATAATGGTATAGTTATAGCAGTACAGTACAGCATAGTACAGTATAGTATGGTATAGTATAGCACTGTATGGTATAGTATAACCCAGTACAGTACAGCATAGAACAGTATAGTATGGTATAGTATAGCACTGTATGGTATAGTATAACCCAGTACAGTACAGCATAGAACAGTATAGTATGGTATAGTATAGCACTGTATGGTATAGTATAACCCAGTACAGTACAGCATAGAACAGTATAGTGTGGTATAGTATAGCACTGTATGGTATAGTATTACATAGTGTAGTATACTACAGTATAGAATCATATAGCAATGATATGTGTGTCAAATAAATGTAAATGTAAATGATATTGTATACCCTAGTATAGCACAGTGTAATCTTGAATCTATAGTATAGAATAGTAGTGTAGTATAGTAGTATAGTATCATGCCATTCATACTGGTGGTGTTGATTTTTTCCTCAGTGTGGGATATCTGACAGGAGCAGGAAGTGACTACGCTCCCTTTATCCATTACCTGGGAATTAGCTCCATGGACATATCCTACACTTATGACCGGGTATGAGGCCTTTCACTGTTTAACTGCACTGGACCAAACGTATGTGGACACCTAAATGAGCTTGGTGTACATTCTGTTCCAAAACCGTGGGGGTTAATATGGAGTGGGCCCCAGAGTGTGCCGGTACTTGTGCCTGATCTATAGAAATAACATTTGTGAGGTCAGATGGTCAGTTGGTGGACCATTTTATCTCAAAGGTGTTCAGTGGGTTTGAGGTCAGGGCTCTGGGCAAACCACTAGCTATTCTGACAAACTTCCAGCCAAAACCCAGACTCACCCCTCAGTCTGCCAGATAGAGAGCGTTTGAGGGGCCTATACCTCTTTAGGCACTGCACAATGTTAAAAAATGATGTTAGGCTTGTGTGCAGGTGCTCAAACACTGTCCACTGCTGATGTAGCTTCCCGAGGCACCTTGAGCAAAGAGGCATGTTATGGCTGTGTCACATTTAAAGTTTCTGAGTTCCTCAGAACCCTGAGACCACCCCCTGACCCGTTTGAACAAATAGACATTTTCTGATTTCCTTTAATAACGAGTGTTTGGAGGGATTCCTCCTCAAGGATGGATGTCCGGCAGTACTTCTGTTGAATGTGTATATATCATTGTCTGTTTTTTTGTCCAGAGCAAAACCAGAGCACGTATCTACCCAGCGTACCACACAGCCTACGACACATTTGACTACGTGTCCAAGTTCATTGATCCAGGTGGGCCAATAAAAGCCTCTAGCGTTTATCCTCCTTTCTGTTCCATGTGCTGTGTCTATCTTTAATTCGCTACGGGTGTAGTTCAGTGCTACTGCAGTGTTGACTGCACCTTACATCATATGTTCAAACGTTAATAGTAGCCAGTGTTCCTCTGAAATGAAAAGGAACAGCAATGGATGTACCTTAAAGTAATAAGGTCACTACTTATAAAAGGCGTCTGGATACTTCTGGAGGTTCCCAGGTGTCAGACAAAGCAGACTAGCAAAGTAACCGAAAGTAGTCACATGTATCATTTACATTAACTACCAAGTAATTATGAATTTAGTGTAAATCAGAGCTACAGTAAAGAGAAATATGACATCACTTTAATAGAGGTCAAGAACTCACAACATGGGCAGTAGAGTTTTGGCTATTTGGGCTTTTTGTGTTAAAAAAAAATGGTTTAAAATAATAAAAAAGAGTGATGAGGTTTTCTTACATATATGATATATCAGTCTCAGGTTATACTGTATATCACACCAATATGGTAAAATATATGCAGTCCATTTTTCCAGCATTGAACACAAATCCAGCTACTATTAAATTAAGTCCATCCATTGAATCAGTTTTATTTACGGTTTCAATCTACTGACTTTTTAGACAGCACTTTCTTCTTTAGCTAGCGTACAGTAGCTACATATATACATTTCTAGTGACTTTTAGTTTGTACTGCCCAGCTGTTTCCATAAAACTGACTTTTAGTGATAAAATTGTTTTACATAATGCAATGATGTCACTGTTGTTGCATAACTTTTTTATATTTTGTTAGCGTTTATAAACTTTGGTTTATAGATTTAAAATAAATTGTTTTAGTGTTTCCGTCTCATGTACATTGTAACTTTTTTTCACTTCCCCATAACTTAAGACAGCCATGTTTATTGTCTTTATTGTATTAGTGTTATTATTATTGCTCTCTGGAACCGTTTTGTTGGTTCTACAACATTTTAGACACTGATAAAGAATTTAACCACTACGGTAAAACGTTCACCTACAAGTTCCCTTTCGGTAGCCCACTCCTAGTTGTCATTATTTCCTGAACACTGTACTGGTGATTCCTAAACTAGTCCTCAGGGACTCCAAGATGGTCCAGGTTTTGCTCTGTTCCCATGTGCTGCATGTTAGGCTAGTGTAGATTTGGAGATGGATACGCCCTTCATGAGATCTAACACAAAACATCGCTGCTCTGTTCCCCACATTACCACATCACACGTTCCTCTTTATGAAGGCTTCACCAGTCACCAGACAGTAGCGAGGACCGCTGGGACCATCCTGTTGCGTCTGGCCGACAGCCTCCTGCTGCCGTTCAACTGCAGCGACTATGCTGAGGGTCTGGAGGGCTACCTCGCTAACACAGAGAAGAACTTTGAAGCACCACTAAAGGCCAACGACATCTCCATAGGTAGATCATTAAACACACATACACGCACACACACACACGCACACACACACACACAGCACTAACACGTCAACACAGAGCCTCCTAATCCATATAATACACTGAGATTCACACAGTCATCATGGCGGCCCATCAACATTATTTCTCGTTCCAGAGTCCTTAAAAGAGGCAGTGAAGTCTTTTCGAAGTGCAGCCACAAAACTGGACCAAGTCATCCGCGACTCAGACCTTGTAAACGAAACGTAAGTGCTTCCTTGTTCAGTTAACCAAAGACTCCTCTGTTCATTATCACTATATTAATAACTAGAATACTAAAAACGCTGAACAAGAAATCATCCAGTCATTCATTCATCTTCTGAAGCTGCTTATCAGCCTGTGTGGCACAGGTGTGCTGGAGCCTATCTCAGCGCGCTTTAGACGAAAGACAGGAACATGAAATTGTTCTTAAAAAAATACGAAGTTCATAGCCCCGCTTGAAGCCGAGATTTGGGGATTTTCTCTGGTGGAAACGTGGAACTGCACACAAGACACAGAAGAACATGCTGTAGTGTTGGTTGTGCTTCAGACTCTTTCCCCAAGATGTTGTACACAGAGAAACAGAGGGACTGCTGTAGCTGTAGAACTACAGGGTGCTCCTGTATGGTCAGTGGAGCTGATAACATGGACAGTGAGTGCAGATACGTGTGTAACAAAGTGCTCAGTGAGTGTAACTCAGTATAAGACTGGTTTAGTTTCATTTGAGAACTACGCATAGAGCTGGACCTTCTTTCTGAGCCTGTGTGTGTGGTGAATAGATAAACACATACGATGTGGATTTAGAAAACTCCTGGCTCGCAGCAGCAGATGCTCAACACAGTCCCTGGTCTAGTGGTTAGGTATCAATGCTCTCACCGCCACAGCCTGATCGGGAACATGGCTTTGTGGCAGTCAGGGGCTGGGACTTAGGGAACCAGCCTTGTGACTGGAGGGTGACCGGAAGGTCTCTGATTCGACAGTAACAACTGTAGTGCCCTTGAGCAAGGCGCCTAACCCCCAACTGCTCCCTGGGTGCTTGAAAAGGGCTGCCCACCACTAAGTGTACTGCCCCTAGGATGGGTTAAAGGCGGAAGACAAATTCCTGTGTGTGCAAACAAGAAACGGGCCTGAGCTCTCTACTCAGAGAATGCCTGGCCTCACCTGAATGACTGAACCCTAGGTTCACTCTCCGGACTCAGTAGTGCTGTTGCTTTGCAGATGTAATGACACACTGTATGTCTTTAACAGGCCCCTGAAAGCCCGCAGGATTAACGACCAGCTCATGCTGCTGGAGCGATCATTCGTGGACGCTTTGGCATTCCCAGACAAATATGGATTCAGGTATCGTTCACAGGCTTTACAGGAACAGTTTGATTGTACAAGCTAGTGTTGCTAACAATAAAGAGAAACAGGGAAAGTGAACAGCCACCAGTTAGCATCACACAAGTTGCCCCAGATCACCTCATCCATCATGCATAAGGTGTCATGCTTAGTGGTGGCTGCTACCACCAAGCTTGTTTAGCTGAGCTACTTATTTTATGGATAATGGGTTAATAACCTCACTGGCCACTTTATTGGAAACAACCACCTAACCCTAACCCTAACCACCTTGTTCTCTGTAGTCTATGGCTAACACATTATATGCATCACTGTCTTTAACTGTACAAGGTGAAGCTACAAGTCAGGGGTTTCCAATAAAGTGGCCTGATGTGTTGACAGGTACTAGAACTGAAACTGTTCCTGAGTCCTCTGAGCAGACTGTGAAGCTGTTGTGCAGTACATTGCATTCAGAGCTGTCTATAGGGGAGGTGCGGTGCTGACGCTTGGTTTGATTCCTCCAGGCATGTGATCTGGGCGTCCAGGTCGTCAGGAGTAGCCACGTTTCCAGGCCTGGCAGACGCTGTGGAGAAAGCCCAGGCGACTGGACTGAAGGAGGACTGGGCTCAGGCTCACAGACACCTGTCCATTGTGACACAGGCCATATCCGTTGCCGCACACACCCTCAACGAAGCACACGCAGAGCAGTAGCTCCGCCCACTCTATCAGTGAGCTCGTCTGAGGCTGGACTTTCACACAGTTCTGTTCCACTTGTGTTGTGTTGTGTAAGGTAAAGCCTTCTGCAGCTCACTTGAACATGAGAGGCCCAACAGCCAATCACAAATGAGGCCGGCTATTGTTACGGGTGTGCTGTTATATTGCTGATATCACTGTATAACATGTTATATATTTGATCGTATGATGCCTGTAAAACAGCACTGCGTCGGTGCTTTTAATTAATGACACATGAGATTACATCCTCCTCCAACATCTCCTGGTACATCACTCCGTTCAGATTTCCTTTGGTGGCATGTAATGCTCCAGTACTGTTTACAGTCTCACGATGCTTCCACCTTCACACTTCTCAGTGGGTGATCATGCGTACAAGCATTCTTTCTTTTTGTTTTGAACTAACCGTGCATACGTTGTTCCTCATAAGTACCAAGTCAAACTGCATTATGTGTGTGAATATGAAGTGCATGTTTATTATTGGGAAGTATATTAATAACAATAACAAACTGAATCGTTTCCTGACACTGGTTTCCTGTCACACTACTTGTTTTTGGGGGGGTGATACTCAGGGGCTTAGCAGCAAATTCTGGGCCCTGTACACTCTCAATGTCAGTGGGCCCCTATCCATGCCAGTACACGAGGAACGTGAGCAAAAAAAATGGGCCCCTCTCCCTACTCGGGCCCTGGGTAGTCAGGTCCACTTTTCCCCCCACTACCACACCCATGGTGATACTGAATTCCATCACTTTCACCAAACAAAGTCACATCAAATGACAACATTTTAACAGGAATGCTTATTTGTTGGTAAGCAGGTAATCATAAAGCCCAGCTAGCAAGCTAACATGCAAGCAAGCATGCTTTCATTCCTGCTTCCCTCTCCCGGCACCCCTTAATTTTACATGCACTTCAGTTCGGACACAAACGTACATAGAAAATTGCAGACAAAGATTCAGAAGATTGAAATCACACAAGAAATATGCTAAACAAAATAATATATAACAAATACATACATGAAAATGTACATAGTATGTCAAATTAGTCGACCTGGAATAGCCATTTTAAATTGTTTCATGTAGCCATTAAAGCTAAATGCCAATTTTGTTTCATACGACTAGCTAACAGGTTGTTGTGGCTCAGCGGTTAATTAAAGAACTACCACCCCATGTGGGAGACGGGGGTTCGAATCCCAGTCTAGGTAGCAAATGCTGCGCTACACCAATAAGAGTCCTTGGGCAAGACTCCTAACACAGTTGCCCTGGGTAATGGCGTCAGCTAAAAGTAAAATGTTCAGCGTATAAAACAACTCTGAAACAGTGGGACTGATTCAAGGGTCTGCAATCTGGACCCCCTGCCTTTTCCTAGATCTAACGTAACTCATGAATGATCCAGCTGTGTGGATTATTAGCTGGGGAATTGAATTAACCGTGTTAGAGAAAAGGAAAGCTTGGAGGAGTAAAGGATGCAGGAGCGGGTGCAAAATTGTTGGTGCGTGATGCTTAAGGATTGCTGTGATGTGTCTGAATATTATTTTATAATTGTAATAATAATATTAATAAACAACTGTACAACATTATTCTGGCTCTAATTTATTGGGGAAACACATAAGTGATGCTGTACAAATCAATATTAGCAGTTTGTAAGAATTCAGCCTTCAAACAAGTCTGGACCTGAGCCCCTGTACACCTGTGCACCTACTCATTTATGACATTATCTACTCAGCCGATCATGTGGCAGCAGTGCAGTGCAGATACAGGTTGGCAGCTTCAGGTGATCATCCCAACCTGTGTACAAAAATGTGATCTCAAAATGCCGAACATTTCCAACCTCGAGGTAGTGTCACGGCGCGGATAAGGGTGTGGACCCAGGCGCAGGAAGCCACCCAGCGCAGGAAGCCACCCAGCTGCTTGTCCAGTCTCTGGTCATTTCAAGGCTAGACTACTGCAACTCGCTCCTGGCTGGTCTTCCTCTGCGGGCCATCAGGCCCTTGCAATTTGTTCAGAACGCTGCAGCCCGTCTCATCTTCAACCTTCCGAAGTTCACCCACGTCACTCCACTGCTGCGCTCCCTTCATTGGCTTCCTGTTGTTGCCCGCATCAGGTTTAAAACTCTAACGCCTACAAAGCCAAGAATGGACCAGCGCCTCCCTACCTTATGGCAATGGTGAAGAGTCGAGCTGTACCTCGAGCCCTTCGAGCTTCAAGCACAGCTCATCTCGAACCGCCATCCCTGAGGACACATGGTAGACAAGCGTCCAGACTCTTCTCTGTCCTGGCTCCCACATGGTGGAATGAACTCCCACTGGGCGGCAGAACAGCGGAGTCTCTCGTGGTCTTCAAACGCAGACTGAAGACCCATCTCTTCGTAATGCACTTAAGTGAGTGAGCTGGGTAAATAGATGGGTAAATTGTGGGTATTGTTGCACTTTAATGACCTTGTCAATGTGTATTGTGTTGCACTTACAATGACCTTTTCTCCTCTATAGGAATGAGCACTGGGCTGGGGTTGCCAGGTAATGGTTTACTTGCTCTATGTCTGTGTATTAATCTCTAGGTACCAGCACTGGCCTCCTGTTCGGGCAGTGTCTGAGCTCGTGGTGAGTTCTAGACTCCAAACTTCCTACTAGCTGGACTATTATCCATTGGAACACTAAGCACGGTTGTAAGTCGCTCTGGATAAGAGCGTCTGCTAAATGCCTTAAATGTAAATGTAACTACAAAATGCCAGAGCAACTTCAACATAAAAATCAGCCTTTGAGGCTAGTGCACTTCATATCAGCCTGAAAGGTATGCAACAAGTGTTTCCCATCAGCCTCTGAGGCTAATGCACTTCCCATAGGCATCTAAAAGCAGAGCAGCTACAATACACACACATAATATCGTCCTATCCTGAGATAGGATTTATTTTATCAGCCTGTAAGGAAAGCGCAGTCACATCAGCCTGGAGCGCTACTGCTCTGTTTGGTGTATCTGGCTCCTTACTTTGCTAACTAACCAACACCCTAACAACATTGACAGTTGTTGCTGTTCTATCAGCTCCTCACACACTGGTAATGACTAGCTCTCAGTCAAGTTTACTGGCAGTTATGTTTCCAACAGTGGAACCTGACCTCACTTTACAAACTACATGTGTTCATCATGATCATAACTATAATTTAGCATAATTATAGGAGCAGGGAGGCTCTCATGGGTAGAGCTGTGGTCAAAGGCGGAGCTGTGATCGAGGGGGAGGGAGGCAGCCTGCCAAGCTGAACAGCCTGTAAGTCCATGTTCAGGGAAAGTTTCTTTCCCACTTTGCTTCCAGCTTCCAGGCAAACAGCAGGTGAGTAATGTGTTCATTAATAATAATAATAATAATAAGTAATCATATTCATTACTGTAGTCATATTATTGTTATTATAATATATCATCACCATCTGCTTTTAAATGTAGACAGATTGGTTACTCTTATGCTTCTACGGTAGCCGGTAAAGACTTACTCAGAGAGTAATACCGTGTGGTTGATCTAACATACCCTACTGTTGTGTTTCAGTTACATGTTTTATTGTATCCGTTAACAATAGATTACAGAACAGGTCACAGCCCAACGTGTCTATATGCAGCTGATTCAAAGTGTTATATCTGCTGTATTGAGAATTGCAAGAATGGCTCACTTGTATCTTGCCAATACCTTTAACCACAACAAACATGTCAGGCACAAAGACGACACGGGCAGAGCTAACAGCCAGAGGGGTTTGATTAAACAAACAGGTAGCCAAGCACAACAGCAAAGAACAAGCACACAGGGCAAGGCCGCGTCCAGAAAGAGAGACAAGCAGGGGTCAAAACCAGGAAGTCAAATAAGCCAGCTACTGAATCTGAAGGGAAATCCAAGAGAATAGTCAGAACACTGAAGGATGGTCAGAACCAGGGAGAAATAAATAATATGACTCTATCTGTGGGTCGGCTTCATACTGCAGTTACTCCCTCCTGGACTAATCAGACTGGATCTAATCAGACTGGATCTAATCAGACTGGATCTAATCAGACTGGATCTAATAGATATTCGTCTCCTGTTAGTTCTGTCTTACCCTTCATCCTGGTTCGACCTGAGGAGGTTGGGTTCCGCCCATGAGCCTGGTTTCTCTCGAGGTTTCTTCCTCACTCAAGGGAGTTTCTCCTCGCCACTGTTGCCTCTGGCTTGCTCAAGGGGGGCTTGGACCCCCACCCCCCGAATTGACTGTAAATAAACTTTGTGGGGTTTTTTTCTTTCTTTTATATAACAAGATGGTAAGGTCACAGGGACAACGCTCGGAATTACAAACTATGTTTGGCAAAACTTTGCAAGTGTGTGTGTGTGTGTATGTTGGGTGGGGGGGGTATATAAACAGGAAGTGATTAGAACATCAGCTGGCTTCAGTCAATAGTCTGGTGAGCTAAAGCGTGACTGATTGGATGACTGTGGGTGTCATGTATGTGGGTGTGACATCATCGGGTAGTGCACTCTGGGGAATGGAGGACCCAGAGGCGTGACAAAACATAACTTACCAGCAAAACAGTAATAGTACTTGTTTGATGCTGGATGTTCAGTATCCGTCAGTACTTACGGTTCAGTACCTGCTCAACCATCTAAAGTGTTTATGTAAAAGCTGGCTGGTTCAGCACCTTTAGAATTGCTCTGCTGGTTTTAGAACGATGGGGTATTCATCTCACCGTATGAGTGCTATTCTATCTAGTCTGGTCTATTTGAGGACTGTTCCCAGACCTGGACTTGGATTCATAACACTTTGGAATGGTAATTCTTCCTGGAATAGCTGAATTAAGATGCGCTCGCTTCTACACTCTGGTGATTGAGAACAACCTGTTTTTAAACAAACATCCTACACACGTCATCGGAAAGGTTGCTCCCAGAAGGAATCAGCCAACAGGAATGAAACTTGGTGGGTAGGTTTGGCAATGTGAGGCGTGTTGATGATTCAGGTTTTTCACTCGGCTCTGCAGGTGGCATAAGCGAGGATGGGCCTCAGCGCTGTACCTTACTGACTACATAAGGTGGTACTGTTGTGCATGCTTTCTGTTCTCAAAAGCAATTCAAGCAGTTGGAGGAGTTTGAGAGGGTTCGCATCGTAGAGCTCTGGGAAGCTGGATTGTCTTAGTGACGATCGAGCACCATACTGGTATTAGGATAGAAGAAGGCACACACCAGTGACATGGAGGATCTGGGAGATCTACACAAACCACAGAGAGAGGGAGAACCAACAGATTGCCCAACATGCACAGAGTGACCCAACAGCCATTCAGCGAGCAGTGATGTCCTCCATGAGTCATCCTGCTAGTGCCAGCACCATTGGCAGGCGGCAACATGATCCAGGACTACATGCACACAGACCCTCAACACCAGGTCAACGGTGCCAAGGACTGCGATGGTGTCGTGCCAGACTGTCATGGGGTGACTCAGAATTGCAGTGAGTTATCTTCAGTGATGAGTCTCTCATTTGACTTGGTGAAGACAACCTTCAAATCTCTGTGTGGAGGCACCGTGGTCAGCGCCTATATGAACGGTATGATGTCAAGTGTCACATGTCCAGAAAGCCTGGTGTCACTCCACCTCCACCGCAAAATCTGCAGGAGCTGTGTGAGAATATTCAAGCTGCATGGGATAGATTATCACAGGACACCATTAGGAACCTCTACAACTCCATGCCGAGACGTCTGTCATGTAGTGTTAGCAAACTTGGTGGTCCAACACCATACTGAGAGACAGACTTCTGTATGTGTAGCTCAATAAATATTGTTCCTATTAGTCTAAATGTATCATCAGTTATTGATCCTGGTAACCTTTAGCTCCTTTCCCAACAGCACTGCAATCCCACACCTCCTTCTGGGTGCAACTATTCTTTAATGATGAGTGTATATCAGCCTGGACAAAAGATAACCCATCAGATAAGGATCCATCAGTCTGAAAGTTCCAGTAACAATAACAATACCTCTAACAATAGGTAGAGTGTAGAGTTAGTAGTTACTATTAAAGTCCAAGAGCTGATTATTAATAATGACAATATTAATGGTCAGTGGTACACTCACATATAAGGGGAAGACATGAATGTTACTGCAAAAGAGTAATAATAATTGTATTTATTATAATTAATTAATTCAATAATTAGATACATTAACTTTATAGTTACTGGAACTTTCAGACTGATGGACCCTTATCTGATGGGTTTTCTTTTGTCCAGGCTGATATACACTCATCATTACAGAATAGCTGCACCCAGGAGGTGTGGAATCGCAGTGCTGTTGGGAAAGGAGCTAAAGGTTACCAGGATCAATAAACGATGATAGGTTTAGACTGATATGATCAATATTTATTGAGCTACACATACAGAAGTCTGTCTCTCAGTATGGTGTTGGACCGCCAAGTCTGCTAACACATCATGACAGACGTCTCGGCATGGAGTTGTAGAGGTTCCTAATGGTGTCCTGTGATAATCCATCCCATACAGCTTGAATATAACTGTTCTTATATTGGACCCCATTTATCCTGGAGAGAGTAATGTCCCCAACCCGTAAGCAAGCCAATGAATATGAGCAGGAGCGGAGGGTTCAAACCATACTTTCAATATTCTCTTTTGTCAGGCCAACCAACTGACGCAAAACTCCTAACTGGTAGCTAAGTAGTTTAACAAGTTCTGAGGGGAAGATCCAGACTGAGGAATGAAAGGTTTAGCCTAACAGCAACAAACAACAAATCTCAATGGTGCTATACATTATAATGACTGTTTCGAGCTTTATAAGGTCACATACTGCGAAGTAAAACTTACCCACATGCTCTATGCCCCAACAAATTGCCCTCCAAACATGGATTTGTCTATATGACTAACCTGTTATTCCCTATTTACTCTTACTTGAATGAGGAACTGAATGAGGAAACGAAAGTTAGAGTACTGCAACTGCATTGACCTTCCCTTCGTCCTGCTGCCCTAACTGTGATCTTTGTTCAGGTCTCTTTCTGGTTTCACCAGTTCCTGACCTTCTCCCAGTAAGTCATGTACCTCGTGGCTCTCCTTGTGTGGGTGTCGATGACTTTGGCTGAAGACACCTTCAGAGAAGATGAGCTTTCATGTCCAGTGGCAACCAACGGACAGCCATTCCCATGGGACAAGATGAGGCTTCCACAGACTGTCTCGCCCCTCCACTATGACCTCCTCATCCATCCTAATCTCACCAGTTTAGACTTTTCAGGAAGAGTGAAGATCCAAGTGGAGGTCCATGAAGAAACCAACACCATTGTGCTCCACAGCAAGGATCTCAACATCACCAAGGCAGCTCTGCTGGGCTCAGCTGAAGGTGAAGGTCAGGTTCTGAAGGTGCTGGAGTATCCTGCCTACCAGCAAATCGCTCTTGTGAGCGACAGCATGGTGCTGAAGAAGGGTGGCATGTATGATATCGAGCTGGAGTTTGTGGCCAAGCTTTCTGAGAACTTCCTTGGGTTTTATAAAAGCACATACCGGACCAGGGAAGGAGAGGAGAGGTAAGAGCCCTACATATCAACACAGCTCTATCAAAACAATGTGTGCAAGAGTACATATCCTACTATGGGGTACTTTCCAGAGATACACTTATAGACCTAGAGGGGTCTAGTCTCTAGTCATGTACAAGTAAGACCAACACATCATGGTTTCCCACAAGCACCTGTTGCTGAATTCCACCGTTCCCTTCCACTCATGCACTTAAACCAGGGTATAGAATGGTCCTCAATCAGGTATGTGTTGACTGTGATCACAATTTAGAGCTGACATCCTGCTAAAGTTCACACAGAAATCAGTCAACACAAGACAAGTGCAATACCTGGGTAACTACCAGGAGGGCTCATGTATGAGTAAAAGCCGATACTGCCCACATGCCCTTTTGTTTCCAAGAAAGTGAGAGGGCGTATCGAGGATAGAAATAGGTTTTCCTACTGCCATTATTACACATTTTAATGGCATTGGCTCTCATGTTTGTAGGGTTCTGGCCTCCACCCAGTTTGAGCCAACGAGTGCTCGTGCAGCTTTCCCCTGTTTCGATGAACCGGCCTTCAAAGCTAACTTCTCCATCCGCATCCGCAGAGAGAGCACACACATCTCCATCTCCAACATGCCAAAGGTACGGCCCAGTAACACACAACTATCCTATAGCCGGATCTGCTCATTTCTTACATTACCTGTTTTAATGGTTCCATGGGATTTGAACTGGATTTGTTTACAGTTGTGGTGTTAGGAACCACCTACAGCTCCTTGTTTAAAGGGTTAGCTGTTTATTTAAAAGTTGGTCCCCCTGGCTGGTCCATCACTTTTAAAGGGACTTTTAAAGGGACACTCTGGCCAGACAACGGAAATATGGAATAACTCCAACTGCCTTAGGTAGATATTCAAGCTGCTTGAAATGTTCATTATAGCACGGCTGTATAGCACAGGGATAGTGATTTGTGTTACACGACACATACAGTGCAGCAGGAGGGAGGAAGAAGACTCATCATCTAGGAATAGCTGCACCCAGAAGGAGGTGTGGGATTACAGTGCTGTAGGGAAGGAAGATAAAGGTCACCAGGACCAATACTGATGATACATTTAGACTGACATGATCAATATTTATTGAGCTACACATACAGAAGTCTGTCTCTCAGTATGACGTCAGGTCGCCAAGTTTGCTAACCCAACAAAGACGACTTGGAATGGAGTTATAGAGGATCCTAATGGTGTCCTGTGATAGTCCATCCCATGCAGCTTGAATATCCTCACACAGTTCCTGCAGATGGTGCGGTAGGGGTGGAGGTGGAGTGACACCAGGTCTTCTAAAGGGGAGACAACAAACCCTTGATCTTGGTGCTGACCACGCTGCCTCCACACACGGATTCATTGGTCGTCTCTACCAAGACCAAAGCGGGACTTGTCACTAAAGGTGACCTGCTCCCATTCTGAGTCACTCCATGACAGTCTGTCACAACACCATTGCAGTCTTTGGTGACACTGACGTGGTCCCGAATTGTGGCAGTCAGGTACAGGGAACAGAACAAGGTTAATGTTACTGATAAGAAGCTTGGAACCCTCGGGAACCTAGTCTGCTGCAGCTCCCTACTGTCCAAAACTTCAGATTAACATTTGCTTGAATAGTGTGTAAACATTTCAAGTTTATTTTGTCTTCTACCAGCTGAAGACGCTGACGCTTCCTGACGGCCTGCTTGAGGACCAGTTTGATGTCACTGTGAAGATGAGCACGTACCTGGTGGCCTTCATCGTGTGTGACTTCCTCTCCATCAGCAAGAACACTGGGCATGGGGTCAAGGTCTGAACTGCCTCAGCCAATTCCTCTCTCCATTCCAGAAGCACTATAGCGATGGTCAACAACTCTACTCCTGGAGATCAACCTTCCTAAGAAATTCAGCCTCACCTGAACCGCATAACTGCTGCTTCAGAAGTCCTTGGGTAGCTGATGAAGGTGTGGTAGGTTTGGATTGGAAGTGCAGGAGGGTAGATCTTCAGGAGGAGGGCTGGTGACCATTGCACTTATAGGGTGCTTTACCTAATGCGGATTTCCGCATGGAAAACTGAACAAACATTCCTAAAATAAAGATAAGAGAGGTTTGGAGTGTTGTGGAAGGATAGTTCCAAAACATTCAGTGCTCTTAATGGCTTCATTCAGAGCTGAGACCAGAGCACACATGTGGATTGTTCTGGTGGCTCTGAGAATTGGTTTAAGAACCACTGCTATGGAGGAACCACTTGTCGTTCTCCTAAAGTCCTTTCCATGGATGGTTCTTTAAAGACCAGGAACCATTTTACACTTTTCACAGAACCTTCGAACCTTCACACAAAGTAATTATTCTGAAGTTGGTCCTAGAACTGTTGAGAACCAAGCTGAGATCGCTTTAGGACCCAGTAAGGGCCAGTTTGCCAGGCCTGTGTCATGAAGAACTATGAGTATGGTTATAGAATGCATCAGCCCAGATCATGGCATCAGCCTACTCAAGACCAGCTGTGTGAGGTCGCTATAGGAAGGACTGTCCCCACAGTCAGTGTGTATATGTGTAACTCTGATGCTCTGGATGTTTAGCAGTGTTGTTGATTTGCTGTGCTGTTGATGTGGCTGTGGTCAGATCTCAGTGTACACCGTACCAGAGAAGATAGCCCAGGCTGAGTTTGCGCTGGACGCTGCAGTGAGGCTGCTGGACTTCTACGATGACTACTTTGACGTTCCCTACCCTCTCCCTAAACAAGGTACATACGTGTAGAGCTGTCTCACAGCTATGCTGTTTTTATTATAGATAGCATGTCACACCTGCTGGCTCTCCTCTCATTCCCAATCTCCCGGACTCAGTTTCCTATAACCCACCACCCGAGGACGTCACTGTCTCATGTCCACCATCTCCCAATCCCGTTCCATTGTTCAGATCCCAGTCTCCAGAATACTGATTTCCCTTGTAGCTGATTAGTCTGTTTGTACAAATACTCCTCTCTCCCACTGACCCGTTGTGAAGTATTGCCTCGTCGTGTGTACTGAGAGATTTCCTCTCTGTTGTTATTCTCGTTATCTTTCCTGGTTTGACTCCATTTTGACTTTCTGGTTTACTCTTTGGTCTTTCCCCTTTGGATGCTGTTGCTGGTTTGGTTGTTTTGCCTGGTTCTGACTTCTGCTCGTCTCCTTACTCTGACTCAGTCCTTGCCCTCTTGGTTATGCCAGGTTTTACCTTGTTGCTGCTGTGTTGTGCTACGAGCCTGTGTAATAAACCTAGCTTTGCTTTTAGCTCAGTGCGCATCACAGTGTGTCTGTCCATCATCACACTGGAATCGCTGCTTAGAAGTTACATTGAATATTAATGTTCTAAAGTACTAAAGTACTAACATATCTAGTTCCTAAAGACCTCAATACATTATAATAAGCACATTAGCCCTACTAACTAGTTTGGTTCTTTTGTTTTAAACTGAAATAAGTTTTTTCCTTTTTTCTTCTTTTTTTTAAATAAATGGCAAGAAACTAAACATACAGTGTCAAGTCAAGTAGTTTTTTATTGTCATTTCAACCATATACAGTGGTGTACAGTACACAGTGAAACGAAACAACGTTCCTCCAGGACCAAGGTGCTACATAGAACAATAAATACACAAGACTATTTACAATACACACCACAATACTATACAATACACAAAACAGCAAACAATAAGTACAGGGAGGGGACAGTGCAGATAGCCCACTGGTAGTGGGTGCAGTAAAGTGTGGTTGTGTCCATTTTTTTTTTTTTTTTTTTTAAAGATGAACATTGTTTTTAGCAGCAGTTATGTCCATATTTGGTATACATGTAAACATTGTATACTATAAGTGTTATGTGTGGACAGATTTAAAAGATGAGGTTGTGTGTGTGTGGGTGTTCAGTCCAGTCATTGAATGTGTGCAGTTATTCAGACCAGACTCTGGGTGTTAAGGAGTCTGATGGCTTGGGGAAAGAAGCTGTTGCACAGTCTGGATGTGAGGGCCCGGACGCTTCTGTACCTTTTTCCAGATGGTAGGAGGGTGAAGAGTGTGTATGAGCGGTGTGTGTAGTCATCCACGATGCTGGTTGCTTTGCGGATGCAGCGTGTGGTGTAAATGTCCGTGATGGTGGGGAGAGAGGCACCGATGATGAATCTGTCCTCAGATGAATCAGTGTTCCAGATCTTGAAGTAACACCTGAAGTGCTTTACGTCTGTGGGTTTGCCTGACTTCGCTGATCCTCCAGACTCTAGTTCCCAGAGTGCACAGCCTGATGACCTCACACTCACAAGCACACACTCTTCCAATCCCCTCCACTCTCAGTCTGCAGAGTTTTGATTGATTTCACCTGTGACACTTGCTTAGAAACACCACACAACCACTCACTCTCTGTGAAGTTTTGCCAGCTCCTGTTGCAGTTCTGCCTTTTTACGGATTATTTGGTTTTGGCCTCTTCGGATCTCGACCCTCGTCTGCCCCCTTCTCTTATGACCGAGTTTTGTCCCACTGCATTGCTGATCTACATTTACGGTATTTAGCTGACGCTCTTCTCCAGAGCAACTTACAAGGTTAATCATATTACAGGTAGGCCAATGTAGTGTTAGGAGTCTTGCCCAAGGACTCTTATTGGTGTAGCACAGCGTAGTCACTCAGTCTGGGATTCAAACCCCAGTCTCCCACGTGTGGTGGTAGCTATTTGGCGGGCAGTGGTGTTATCCGCTACACCAACCACCATTTATGGTATTTAGCTGACGCTCTTATCCAGAGCGACTTACAAGGTTAATCATATTACAGGTAGGCCAATGTAGTGTTAGGAGTCTTGCCCATGGACTCTTATTGGTGTAGCACAGCCTAGTCAGTCAGCCCGGGATTCGAACCCCTTGTAATAAAGCACATCTGTGTCTTAGCTCTGCTACCGTCACGCCCAGTTCTTTGTTTCTGACACTGACCCAACTGTTTTGGAAAGTCTTGCAGGCCCGAAATGCAGGAATGGATCTATATTAATATAATGAAAGAAACGCTTTTTTAAAAATAAATATCAGCATGTTGCACATTCATGTGACGTGAAAGGCCGACACCTCTGTTTTCATAACAGGTATTCTCTTTGGGAGACTTACTTTCAGGGACTTGCTTTCCGCAGGGATGTTAATCCCAAAGACATTCCTTTTCCATAGGCTTATAATTATATTACGTCTACTCTAATTTCTCCTCAGAAACGTCTCCTGAAAATGAATGACTTGTACTTAATGGCCCTAACTCGAGTTAATCTAAGGGTGGTCTCTGACTTTTGCACAGCACTGTATATTCTTGTACATGGTTATGTTCTTTTTATGCACTCAGACGTTCCTTCTATCTGTTCAAAGCATTCAACCATTTGCTTTAGCGCCGTGTGTTTCTTTCACCTCCTAGATCTTGCTGCGGTCCCAGACTTCCAGTCAGGAGCGATGGAGAACTGGGGGCTGATCACTTACAGAGAGACCGCCCTGCTTTTTGACCCTGAGAAGTCCTCTCCGTCAGACAAGCTGGACATCACCACAACCATAGCGCATGAGCTCGCCCACCAGGTAAGAGCCATATCACTGTCCAGGGCCCGGTTTCCTGAATGCATTTCAGCGCTAAGATCATCATTCATCAGGTAGAGGATAGGAATAATCAAAGGTGCTTTCAGGAAAACTAGCTCTAGCCCCCTCTAGTCGAGTCTGTGGATTTTCGGTGGGTTGTGAAAACTGACATGGCGACACCTGAATGGCTAAAACTCAGCAGCTAAACAGGAGAGGCATGTTTAAAACAGGCTGTGTGATTTCCGCAGTGGTTCGGTAACCTGGTGACGATGCAGTGGTGGAATGATCTCTGGCTGAAGGAGGGATTCGCCACCTTCATGGAGTTCGTGTCTGTTAACATCACCAACCCTGAGCTTCAAATGGTGAGGCATCGATTCCTTATTTTTCAGTTATAGCTGCTTATTGCTGGCTATATAAAGCATGGTGCCCTTCTACATGAATTATTTGCCACTTGTGGCACGTGGAAAGAAATCTGTAGGCTTAAAACTTTCAGAGGATACTGCCTTTGTGTTGTCTTTATCTTGTAATTAACTTGTAATTCATGTGTAATTAATGTGTAATTAACTTGTAATTCATGTGTAATTAATGTGTAATTAATGCATATTTCTATTAGATTAAGTAGCAAATGAACAGTTATAACAATTGAATTCTAAAGTAATCCTGGAAATGTGGAGTTTGTGCCACATTGTGGAATAGAGCTGATTAAGGCTGGACTACAAAACCAGCAACAAAAAATGTCAACCCAAAATCTGGAAAAGTTAGGACAGTATGGACAATGCAAATAAAAAACTTTGACTTTTATTTTATTGCAGACCGTATATACAGATATACATATTGATGGTTTGTCTGGTCAACGTCATTCCAATTGCTAATATACATCCATTCTTGCATTTAAGGCCTGCAACACATTTCAAATCAGTTGGGACGGGGGGGCGTGTAGGGCTAATGAGGTCAAAAACGAAATAATCAGGTAATGCTAAACAGGTGATGTCAACAGATGACCGTAATCATAATTTAGTAGTATCCATGTAGGTATCCATGAAAGGATGAACTTGGACCAGATCTTTTTTGGAAGAAATGGACACCGAGTGCTAGGGACCAAGTACCTCCCAGACTGCTTTCATTAACAAGTCCCAAAGCCAAAAGCCATGTGATGGTATGGGGTCAGTGTGTCAGTGCCCTTGGCAAAGGTCATGTAACCTTTTGTGATGCAGCATTAATGCAGAAAGTGCGGCACTGCCTTCAAGAAGGAGATGACATCTTTTCCGGAGACCACATGCAAGAAGAAGAAGGTACAGGTACTGAACCGACCTGCCTGTAGCCCTGACCTGTTCCCAGTAGAGACTGTGTGGAACGAAATGGCATGAAAAATGTGGCGACAACGACAACGACTCCGTACCGGTGCACACCCTCAGACATGTTCGCAGGAAGAAAGGAATGAAATTGGAACACTGGAACACATTATCCCGTGGTATCCTGGGTGCCAAAATACCTTTTAGGTGCATCCAAATTGGTAAAGGCTTTACCGTCCCTACTGTTTTGGAATGTGTTGCAGGTCTGAAATGCAGGAATGGGTGTGTATAAACAAATGAAATGTTAACAAACCACAGTCTGGACCAAAATAAGAGTCAATTTATATGAAAGAAATGCTGTGTATATGTTTATGCAACCATAAATATATACACAAAAGTACATTTAACCAGATAATATGCTCATCGAATACTTTATAAGGAACATCAGTACTTATATATGCAATTATCAGTCAATCATGTGGGAGGAGTGCAGTTAGAAAACTGGCTAAATAGATTAGCACAAACAGTAAAACTCAAAAATATATACACCATCAAATTATATACCGTCTGACTGTATATATATATATATGTGATAAATGAGATATATGTGATGTGGTAAGGTGAGGCCTACCCCATCACCAGTGCATACCAGGCCCTATACAGTAGAACGTGTGTATAGATGTACTTACCAGTGTCTTCCTGTTAAAGAGGATTGGCAAAAGGGGGACAGCAGGGAACCCTGCTTACCTTATCCTTATTGGGAGGATCCACCAGTGGGGAGAAAGGAGTGTGGGGGAGTCTATTCATCATTTAAAATCCTGTGGGAGAAAAAGGGAATAATTAACTTGTAAGTTGACGGGCCCAGACAATGGTATACTAGTAATGATTTGTTTTAACCTACGTTGTTTGTATTGAGCGCTGATATTGGTTTTGTGTATGTTACTGCAGAATTGTAACCCCTTAGTAGGGAATGGGATCTCCAAGGACGGGGCTTCGGGTTTAAGACCTGAGGGCTCCTTAAGACCTGAGGGCTCCTTAAGACCTGAGGGGTCCTTGGAGAGGGTTTTTTTCTCTCCCCATGACACTAGACGCTGGTAGTGTGGGAAGTTATAAAGGACATTGGGATACAGCCTTGCTGCTGCTTTCCATGCTATAGCTAAGCCTGATGCTTAGTATGCAGTGTAAATACTTTATTTGTCGTGTCAATAAACTACGTGTTCGTGCACTCCAGTTTTAGTCCTGTCCATCCATATTGGTCTACCCTCCCTAACAGACCTTACCAGTCAGCCACACGTAAACCCTAAAACCCTCTTCACGGGGTTTAACATCCTCACAATATATATATATATATATATACATACATATATGTACAGCTGCCAACTGAATGTCTGAACAGTGATTTGCATGTTGATATCCAGCATCAGCAGTGCTGTGGTTTATGAATTTTCCTTTTCCTGTCCGTCTGCCTGTGTTCATGTGCTGCAGAAGGGCTACTTCCTTGGAGCCTGCTTCTCAGCAATGGATGTGGATTCTCTAAGCTCCTCCCACCCTGTATCCACCCCCGTGGAGAACCCGGCTCAGATTCAGGAAATGTATGACGATGTGTCTTATGAAAAGGTATGACAGCAGAAGAAAGTGATCGGGGAGGCTAGTATAGGAGAACCATTAACGATTGGCTGAGATATGAAATATGAGAATAATAAGGTGTCCAATATTAATCTGTATATTTAATCCATTTTATGTCTAGGGAAAAGCCAAATGTGTACTCAATTTGTGGTACAGATGAAACCTCAGTATTGTTAAACCAGTAAAGCAGAAATTCTGCAACAATGGTTTAGCCACAAAAGTGATATCATATTAAAGCATTTACAGTGCTGTGAGTGGTAATGTGGAAGATGTGTGGTAGATAAGGATGAGGGGACACTCCAACGTACACAACGTGTTTTCTTCATAGTCTACTTGCAGCTGACTAGCAGTCAAAGACCTGTTTGGTGTTTGATGGCTTGTTAGCCTGTTAGCTTCTTTAGCTAAGGGGGTAATGTAGGTACGGTTGGGCATTGGTCAGATATTGGCAACAAACAATAGCAATAGTATTACACCAATAAAGCTTCCTGATGGATTCATTCATTCATTCATTCATTCATTCATTCATTCGTCTTCTGGCCTGTATATCCCTCTGGTTTGCAATGGGGGGGATGGGGTGCTAGAGCCTATCATAGTGCTCATTGGGCAGAAAGCAGGAAACACCCTGAACAGACCGCCAGTCCATCAGAGGGTACCTTCTTTATCATTCCCAATCAAAAGTGGGCGCATCTTAAGAATGCTTTAGAATGGCAGCGGGTCATCTTCAGTGGCAAGTCCCGACTTTGTCTTTGCGGAGACGACTAGCGAATCCATGTGTGGAGGCACCATGGTCCGCTCCGAGATGAATGGTTTGTTGTTTCACCTCCAGAAGACCTGGTTTCACTCCACCTCCACCCCTACCGCACCATCTACAGGAACTGTGTGAGGATATTCAAGCTGCATGAGATGGATTATCACAGGATACCATTAGGAACCTCTACAGCTCGATGCTGAGACGTCTGGTGTGTTAGGTTAGCAAACTTGGTGGCCTGACACCATACTGAGAGACAGACTTCTGTATGTGTAGCTCAATAAATATTGTCCATATCCGTCTAAATTTATCATCTATTGTTCCTGGTCACTTTTATCTTCCTTCCCAACAGCACTGCAATCTCACACTTCCTCCTGGGTGCAGCTATTGTTTTGATGCTGAGTGTATGTTTATCAGCATTAGCATTAGCATTAGCTTCATACAAACTTGTAACCTGTGTTGTCATTTTTCAGGGTGCTTGTATTCTGCACATGCTGAGGGAGTTTCTGACCCCTGAGGAGTTTAAATCTGGCATCGTTCAGTACCTGAAACAGTACAGCTACCAGAGCACAGTGAGCGCAGACCTGTGGGAGAGCCTGAGCAGTGTAAGTGCAGGTTTTGGCAAATGTACATGCAGCAGGTTTAGATGGAAATCCCAATTTGATTGGCAATTTGATATTCTGTGGTGCCTCTGCCTCTTCAGACTTAACAGGATTCATGATTTTATCAGTGTTCTCTCACTATACTACTACATATCGTGCCTTGCAAATACAACAAACCCTGCGAATCCCTGTGCTATCAACCAATCCTGACTGCTGAAGTCTAGCATCTAGAGGCATATCTGCTCAATTGGTTCTGTTCAGTCCAGGGCTTCTGGACTACAGTGCAGTTTGTATCATGTTTAGTGCAGGATGTGGAAATCACAGACCTGCGGCTTTACCTGTGTTGTTAGTAGCCTGTGCCACTAGTAGCCTGTGCCACTGGTAGCCTGTGCCACTGGTAGCCTGTGTAACTGGTAGCCTGTACTGGTGGTTGGCTTTCCGTCAGTACGTTGTGTGCTCTGTAATCAAACACGGAGCAGAGCATCCTGCAAGCAAGACAAACAAATATTTGCACTGAGCACCACATGCTTTGACATGCAGACTCTTAGTTGCAGTTCAGAAGAGATGCACTTTCAAGATTTGTCATGTGTGCATAACAACGTAACTTGAAACGAGCCCACCAAGAAAACAGAGGTCACCTTGTTTTGATGTGTTGGACAAAGCTTGGTTCTAGCTAATAAAACGTGTTCTCTTTCAGTGTTTTGTCCTTTGAATAGACATCAGTGTCAGACTGATTAATGAACTTCTATTAAACGTTAGGTGGACTGAGAGACACTAGAGTCGTTACAAGTTCAAGTTCAAGTTCAAGTTCAAGTGGTTTTATTTGTCATTTCAACTATATACAGTGGTGTACAGTACACAGTGAACGTAACGTGGACCAACGAGCCATCACAATAGATTACACAAAACAAAAAAGTGCACGAGCAAGTGCACCTTAAATACACACAACCATTTACAAGACAAACACTATATACAGGGTAGGGGAAACAGTGATGTGTTAGTGGGAGCAGTAGCTTTGGTGTAGAAGTAAACTATAGACTTGTCAAACACTGTATTTGAATTGTGCAGCAGTACAAAAGTTATCCCGTTAGTGGAACAATAGCAGTTTTTTTTTTTTTTTTTTTTTTTTTTTTTTTTTTAATGAAAAGGGAAAAAGGTGGTGTGTGTGTGTGTGTGTGAGAGAGAGAGAGAGAGTGTGTGATTTCAGTTCAGACACTAATGTGTTGTTTTGAATAGACCAGACTCTGGGTGTTAAGGGAGTCATGATGGCTCACAGACTGATGTGAGGGCCCCGGATGCTCCTGTACCTGATGGTACTTCTGTTTGCTTATGCAGCCGTTAGGTGTCTGATGGTGGGAAGAGAGACACCGATGATCTTCTCAGCTGTCCTCACTACCTACGCTGCTTGCGATCCAATACGGTGCAGTTCCCAAACCAGGCAGTGATGCAGCTGCTCAGGATGCTCTCGATGGTTCCTCTGTAGAAGGTGGTGAGGATGGGAGGTGGGAGATGTGCCTTCCTCAGCCTTCGCAGGAAGTAGAGACGCTGCTGGGCTGCTACACTTAACATTTTCAGAAAAGCATGCTGAGCTGTTCACTGTGTTCCTAATAAATCTGGTATTTTTGTCTGGTCTGGTCCTGTCTGGACATTCTGGTCATTTTTCTTGTTCTGTTCCTCATTTCTTCTGACAATGGCTGTATTTAATATGTACTACATACTACTAGAAGTACTACACAGTATGCAGTATGAGACCAAATTGAAAGTCTGTAGTGCACTGAAGATACAGAGTTTGTAGTATGCAGGGGGGTTATTTTCATGTTGTACTGCATCCCATCCTGTACTTCACCAGCTCTCAGCCTGCTTCAGCCAGAAAAAATGGCGGAGGGTAAACATAGGGCAAGCAAAACACAGACAACTCTGAGGTAAATGTGGGTGTAGTGACTGTAGTGGGGCATGTTTTCATCAGAATGAGCCTCAGAAAGTTAAAATATACACATCTTAAGATTAATAAAAGATTAACTCGCTTTAGAGGATCAATTTTTGGGTGAAATAGCCGAGGGTAGCTAACAGCTAGGCTAACCGTATCTCAGGTGAGCTGAGCAGCGTTAGCAGCAGCTAGCTCTGAACAGTGGATACAGTAATACAGCTCTGAGGTAAATGTGGGTGTAGTGATTGTAGTGGGGTGTGTTTATATCAGAATGAGCCTCAGAAAGTTAAATATATAGGTCTGAAGATCAATAAAAGATTAACTCACTTTAGAGGATCAGTTTTAGAGTGAAATAGCCGAGGGGAGCTAACAACTAGGCTAACCGTATCTCAGGTGAGCTAAGCAGCGTTAGCAGCAGCTAGCTCTAAACACTGGATACAGTAATAACAGCTCTGAGGTAAATGTGGGTGTAGTGACTGTAGTGAGGTGTGTTTTTATCAGAATGAGCCTCAGAAAGGAAAATTATACAGGTCTGAAGATTAATAAAAGATGAACTCGCTCTAGAGGATCAGTTTTAGAGAGAAATAGCCGAGGGTAGCTAACAGCTAGGCTAACCGTATCTCAGGTGAACTGAGCAGCGTTAGCAGTAATAACAGTAATAACAGCCCTGAGGTAAATGTGAGGTAACTGGTCATGTGACTGTATTAGTATACTACACTGTGGGTCAGAACTTGTTACTGTACTGTATACCACACACAGGGGGCGTATACAGTGTGCAGTACATACTACTGTAGTGTGCAGTGTGTAGTATAGAAAGGTACCATTTCAAACACAGCCAGTGTCTCCTTTGGTCTCTTTATATCCTCTGCCATGATTTCCTCGCTAGCAGATCACTGAAGTCATTTTGTCCATATTAGGAATTCCATCTAACTGATAAATGGTAAAGAACTGTTGTAGTGTGAAAAACAATGGTGAAGAGCTCGTATGTAACTAGATCCTCTGACTTTATTAACCAATAACGTTTCTTTCCCTTAAATGAGTTCATTAAGAATCTTGTTCCAGAATTGATAACAGGACATTAGAGCCATAATAGATCATGCTACTGGTACTCATCATACTTAAGTACATTTGAAGATATATACACTATATAGCCAGACGTATTCACTCGTCTGCCCTCAGTTGCATATAATGTTCTATTCTTAATCCATAGGGTTTAATATAATGCCGGGCCATCCTTCGCAGCTAGAACAGCTTTAACGCTTCTGGGAAGGCTTTCCACAAGGTTTAGGAATGTGTTCATGGGAATTTTCTTCCAGAAGCGCATTTGTGAGGACAGACAGTGATGTTGAATAAGAAGGCCTGGCTCGCAGTCTCCACTCTAATTCATCCCCTCCTGAAAAGCAACCCCACACCAAAATCCTCCCTCCACCAAACTTTACACTTAGTACGCAGTCAGAGAAGTACCGTTCTCCTGGCAACCTCCAAACCCAGACTTGTCCAGATGGAGAAGTGTGATTTGTCACTCCAGAGAACATACCTCCACTGCTCAGCATGCTTTCCCTTGGGGATCTTTTACCTTGGAGATCCTTACCCTAACTTAACTACATGGCTATTCCAATGTTTCAGCAATCATTCATTTTATAATGTATAATACATCTATAAACTGGTCTAAGTGATCAATCTGATATGCCTTTGATGTGTTATGTAAAATGATTGGTATTAAGTTATTGAATTCATGTAACATCTTTTGGCAGAAGCAGCAGTCTGTGGACAAGCTGAACATCAAGGCAATGATGGAGACATGGACACTGCAGGAAGGTTTTCCCCTTGTTACAGTGGAGGTCAAAGGTCGCCAAGTTCACCTGAGTCAGGAGCGGTACCTGAAGGGCGAAGACACCTCTGAAACCTCTGGGTGACCACAGCATATACTTACTGATATGACAAACCGTTCAACTTGGTGCTCACCATGGTGCCTCCACCCACAGCTGCCATTCTGAGTCACTCCATGACAGTCTGCCATGACACCGTTGAAGTTTTTGGCGACGCTGACGTGGTGTTAAGGACAGTCATCGTAGCGGTCTGCCTGCATGTAGTCCTGCATTGTGCAGCCGTCTGCCAGTGGAGCTGGCATGAACAGGATGACTCATTTAAATATACCGTATATATAAAGTTATTTTCTAATTTTACATTCTTGGGGGTCCGAAGAGGTTGTCAGGAGTTCGAAAGTTTCATCCTCAGTGTAGTCACAGCCATCTGCAACCGGGGACTATGAGAAGAGATAAGTCATTGCTGTCTATGGGTGGGTAGAATGGTCCCCCACGAAATTCGCACGATGCTTGTGTCTGATTGGGTGTTAGTTAGCAAGTAGCGCTTCCATAAATGTGCTGAGTTCACAGTTGTCTGGTCTGGTCTTTTCTGGTCTGGTCTCTTTGGTCACTCTTCCTTGTTCTCTTCCTTGTTTATGACAATGCCTTCTTTGGTCACTTTGCAGCCTCTGCGATTATATCCTTGCTGGGAATATTCCACTGTCCAATAGTAACTCTATATCTGACTGACAGGAATGATAAAATGGAAAGAACTGTTGTAGTGTGGAAAACAACGGTGAAGAGCTTGTATGTCACTTGATCCTCTGACTTGAGGTTGTTAAGGAGTGGGAATATCCAACTATCCAACTACAGTATATTCAGAAAACCTTCCTGGGAAGCTTTACCTGGGTTATATACCATGTTCAGACTGGGTGTGATTGTGTTGTTCTGTAGTAACTGATCTTCTATTGATAACAGGTTCCTATGGCACGTCCCGCTGACCTACGTCACCAGTAACTCAGCCACTGTGCACCGCTTTCTGCTGAAGACTAAGACAGGTGTGTAGAGGTGTTTTCACTTCTTAGCCCAGAACATTTCAACATTGTTATATCAGTAGTGAATATATTAGCTCTGCTAATGTCCATTTATACAGATAACTGTGTCACACAGTGCCAAAAACCATATCAGCAAGTCTAATAGAGATATGAACACCCACAAAATGATATGAGGCAGATGTGTGATGATTTAGACATATACTCAGACTTCAAAAAATTAGTACCCAGAAGGAAGCAACAGACAGGAATTAAACTTGGTGGGTAGGTTTGACATCATGAGACATGCAAACGATTCAAGTTTCACGCTCAGAAGTGCATGTGATGTAAGCAAGGACAGGCCTTATTGCTGTACCTGACTGACCCAACAGCCACGACTGCGAACATTCAGCGAGCAGTGATGCCCTCCATGAGTCATCCTGGTAGTGCCAGCACCACTGGCAGACTGTTAAAACGACTGTCCTTAACACCAGGTTAACGTCACCAAAGACTGCAATGGTTTCATGCCAGAATAGGCCCTTTTCACAAAAAAGCAGAAATACGTCGACGCTGGGTAGTACAAGTTCCTGTACTCCCGGCTGACCATGAAACATTTCACTTCATCGCTGTCATCGCTGTCGAGACTGAAATTTGAGGATGTTTCCATGATCGTTGGAAAATATTCCTATAAGATGAACAAAGGCTACAAATTCTTTGTTGAAGAGTTCCTTTACAGCTATCAGGGTTAGGAAGGAAACGCCAGCTAACGTTAGCTTTGTTTACATCTGTGCTAGCTAACTAGCATTTAATGTATATGCATCATATACTAGCGTTTAATGTTAAATATGTCTAGTTTAAGCAAATAGTAAATATTATGAAGGGTACTGACTGCTTTAGTTAACGTGATCTACGAGACTAAAGTTAGCTCCTTATTCGCAGCTCCAAGTAACGTCAGCTAACATAAGCTTTGTTTACATCTATGCCTGCTAACACGCTAGCACAACAAGTTAATCCTCGTCACGGGAATGATAAGCTAAGTGTTATTGTTTATTCAGTGTCCAATATAGTCGACAACAAGGTGATAGTCAGAGCTAGGTGCTACGGATCGATGAGGAAGAACGAGGAGCCACACAAACTTAAGGTTATACATGGTCTGCCGGTTGGCTTCTACTCCCGTCTACTCCCCGGCGAGAGCTTGCTCTTTCAAACGCTGACAGCTTATGAGGGGGGACGTGAAAACTGTTCCACTAAAACCGAGTGGGACTGCAGGAACTGTACGAGGATATTCAAGCTGCATGGGATGGATTATCACAGGACACCATTAGGAACCTCTACACCTCCATGCTGATGGCATGTTGAGTTAGCCATACTGAGAGACTACTTCTGTGTGTGTAGCTCAATAAATATTACCCATATCAGTCTAAATGAATCATCATTTATTGTTCCTGGTGGCCTTTATCTTCCTTCTCAATAGCACTGCAATCCCACACTTCCTTCTGGGAGCTACATTTAGGGAATTCCACCAAAACTTGACATTTGGAAAAATATCAAACCATTTGAAAAATGAACTTCAACTATATTAAACATAGATTTAACCTCATGTTGTGTTTATATGAGCCTGCTAACATGTCAGGTTATTAATAAAGATGTCTCTTGCTGCTCTCAGATGTGCTGTACCTGCCTGAAGAAGCGGACTGGGTGAAGTTTAATGTGGACATGAGCGGCTATTACATCGTCCACTATGAGGGGTCGGGCTGGGATGACCTCATCGCTCTGCTCAAACACAACCACACCACCCTCAGCAGCAACGACCGGGCCAGTCTCATCAACAACGCCTTCCAGTTGGTCAGGTTAGCTGCTTGCCGGGCTTTGGCTGACCTCAGCTTTCTGGGATTCTCCCAGCAGTGTTGTTGTTAATGAAGATGGTAGAATCTAATAACCCTGGTGTCAGTTCAGACCGTATCCAGGTCCTATAATTTAGGAGAACTCTTACTCTTGTTGATCAGTGTGGGGAAGCTGCCGCTGGATAAAGCTCTGGACCTGTCGCTGTATCTGAGCCGTGAGACGGAGATCATGCCTGTGATGGAGGGCTTCAGCGAGCTCGTCCCGCTTCACAAACTCATAGAGAAGAGAGACATGGAGGAGCTGGAGAACCAGATGAAGGTCAGTCATGGGACGAATGTTTTGTGTAGGAGATTTGTAAATGGAACTTTATATGGAGGGACCTGCTTGGACATGGCTCATCATATGGCCATGAGGGACAGGGATACAGGGATACTCACTTCCTGCTCTAACATGTAGAGGTGTGGCTTAAATAAGGCTCCGCCCATGGAATAAAACTGTTGGACTGCCTTTCTAAATTGTTTTGATGGACAAACAGATTGTGACAAGTGCTGATCTAAAATCAAGGTGAGGTTTATTTAACAGATGTGTAATTAACCACAGCAGCAACAAGAGCAAGGCGGACATAACAGAAGGAGTCCGGGAGCTCGGGGTGTGAAGAGAGCCAGCAGGCGTATCATAAAAATGAATCTCTGTGTATCGGCTATGGTTGGTGCCAGACAAAGCAAAGCATCTCTGAACGCAAAACACAATGAACCTTGAGGTGGATGAGCTTCAACAGCAGAAGAATCTCAGGTTCCACTTCTTTCAAGTCTTTCCAGGAACAGAGAGCTATGCCTGCAGTAACATAACTGGACAGCTGAAGACTGGAAAAAACGTAGGCTGGAATTGTGAATCTGGATGCAAATGGATTGTAGGGTCAGAATTTGGTGAATTTATGGACCCAACCTGCTTTTGGTAGTCCAGGCTGCTGAAGGTGTATGTAATAGCATTTCCTTGGGTCACTGATATCAGTCTTTTGTTGAAGGCCACAGTGTATTCGAGTGTTGGTGCTGACCATGTGTGTTCTTTTATGGCCACAATTTACCATCTACTATTGGCCACTTGGTCAGCATGGTCATGTAGCATGTCATAAAGCAATAGTCCTCTTGAATACGTGGTTGGTATAGTGTAGTGGGTAACACCTCCACCTCCCATGATGTAGACCACGGTTAGATACCCTACCTGGGCAAGCACCCTACACTATACCGATATACATGACAATGAGTTCCAGTGTTCCTCAGTGGCCTTCCCAGTCACTGGGTCTGCGTCCAGTACCTGAAGAAAGTCTGCTGTAACAGCCTGAAACAACACCGACCATAATCTCAATGGAACGCTTCCTGTAGCTTGTGGAGTCCATTCCATGAAAGCCAAGCGAAGAGTGTTCTTTTGCATTACATCGTTTTGTTTTTCTTATCTCCGCTCAGGGCTACATCATGCACCTGTTTGGTGAGCTCATAGACCGGCAGACATGGACTGACAGCGGTTCGGTGTCTGAAAGGATGTTGCGAAGCTACCTGCTCCATTTCTCTTGCGTGAATGGCCACCCAGCCTGTGTCTCCAAGGCCACCGAACTCTTCAACAAGTGGAAGGAGTCTGACGGTAACATGAGGTCAGAGATCAACTTCTATGATGTGGATCTTAAACTTACTAATAGTGTGATCTTGCTCTGTTATTGAACTGATGTAATGGGGCATTTGCACAGGGTGGTCTGATGGCAAATGCTCCAGTCTAGAGTCACAATTGTTCACAGTGGAATTTGAAAAGGTTTGGTCTAAACACATGGTCAGTACATAGTGGAATGGTACATGCAGTCAGGTCCCTAAAGAAAATGGTTCATATATCCCACCACATCGCTATTGTTGGAACAAAATCTCACATCTCCATTACCTCGTTTTTCAGTTTTTGAGGTAGGGTGGTGTAGTTATGTGGTGTTAGCGCTATTGCCTCACAGCAGGAAGGACCTGGGTTCATTTCCCTTTCTGGGTCCTTTCTGCTTGGAGTTTGCATGTTCTGGTTTCCACCCACAGTCCAACAACACACAGTCAGATGAACAGGAGATGCTTAACTGGCCCCTAGTTAATGTTTATGGCTGCGTGTCTGCCCTACAATGGACAGGCAGCCTGTCCAGGATGTTTCCTGCCTTCTGACCAATGCATGCTGGGATAGGCTGCAGCACCTCCTGCCACCCAGAATGATAAAGTGGTTTAGAAGATGAGATAATGAGAGAGAGTTTTGGACATGTTAGCACTTTTGCTGCTAACATCTTGAAGGACCTGAGGAAATCTGGTTACATTGACTTGCATTGGCAGAAAGATAGGCCTTTTCCTTCTTCTGTAAAGTTAGCACTTTGGAGATGTGAGGTTTTGTTTAGAGAGCAGCGTTAAATAAAACCTCTGAAGACACGTGTAGGTTCATTAGTGGTTTTGGTTCTTATTGCTACCGCTGTATAGAAATCTCAGCCACTGAATCCATGGCCAAATTTTTGGAGGCTTTGGTCTGTAGTTGGCATTGTGTTCCTCAGCCATATCTGTTTAACAGAACTCAACAATTTTGTGTCCTGTTAGCTGCTTTGTTCGTCTGTTTAGAATACCCAGCATGCACTCTGAAAGTACAAGCATTCGAGAATGTTGTATTGGCTTCCTATGGAAAGGTTTACATGGGTTCGTTCATGCTTCATGTAAATGAGATATTGAGGTGCGGAAATTGAAAAAAGTTGTTTTAGATTTATTTGACTCATAAGCTCATAAACATACAAACATAGAAACATACCTAATAGCATGTAAAACCTCCTCGACCACAAACAACACCTGTGATTAGATTAGGCATGGTCTGGACAAGTTTCTGGATGTAGGCCACATCAATGTTCAGACACTCTTGCATCAAAGAATTGCGAAGTTGGGCCAGATTTGGTGGATGCCTTCCCTGGCACAATTCCAAGGAGAATTCCCTGTAGACTGGGATTTCAGCCACTGCTGGTAGACCCGTATGACCGTACTCTTCCATACACCTGCAGATTCAGCTACTTCTTTCCCACTATGGTCTTTGGCACGCCCACAAACAGTCACTCCTTTTAGCCAATCAATAACATCTGCTCTGGAGCCATTTTCCACACATGGAACGAGACATTCCCTGCACTGTACCACCTCTTCTCAATCTATGGATCCCACCGCTCACACCCCGCAACTGCTTATAGCCCCATCATCATGCTAAAATCTGTGCTCGTTTTATGAAATAGACTCGGAATAGATTACATCTCTCAAATGTGATGAACAAGTGCTGCACTGTTAGTCAGCCTATCTGTCAGTGATTGTGACTTGTCTATCCATCACAGTCTCCCCACCGACGTCAGCCCTGCGGTGTTTGCGGTTGGTGCTCGCACTGAGGAGGGCTGGGACTTCCTTTTTGAGAAGTATCGAAAATGCCTCTACACGTCACTAAAGAGTCAGATGGAATCTGCCCTCTCCCGCTCTCCTCTCGCTCACAAACTCAAATGGTGAGACATTTCAAAAAGCAGAATTAGAAACAAGTCACATGGTTCTTATATTCCTAACACCGTATCCAACCTTCTTCCTCTTCGCTGTAGGATGATGGAGCAGAGTTTGGAGGGATCGGTGATGAAGACACAGGACCTGCCATATGTCGTCACGTCAGTCGGCAGGAACCCTAAAGGCTATAAACAAGCCTGGGACTTCCTGAAGACTAACTGGGATTTGCTGGTGAATAAGTGAGTGGAAACCTCATCTGGTAACAGCTCTCTGGAAATTCACTACAGTTTTGAGGTTGCAATGGTGGGCTGGCTCACCCATGTGAGGATTGAACTGGTGGTCTCCTGGTTGTGAAACCAGGCCAGGAAAATAGAGATTACTGGCTAGTTTGAGGGACACTTGGACATGGCTATGTGAACTCAAGACCAAGTGTTTTGGTTTAAGGCTGACGATTTAGGCACAAACTTTGCATGGTGCTAATCAGTGAGCAATACGTTTCCAGTACATTAGCATCCAGCTACATTAGCCTTCTAGCTAACATGTCTATCCAGTTCAACTACATTGTTGTCAGAACATTTATATTTCCTGTAGCATCATAATAATCAGCTTGTAATTGTGTGAACATCCTTCTGATGTCCTTCTACTGTCACCTTTGTCTTCAGGTTTGGCCTTGGTTCTTACTCCATTGCACACATGGTAACAAGTGTGACCAGTCAGTACTCCACCAGAGAGATGCTGGCGGAGGTGTGTATCATTGCCTCCTATGACATTGTATATGACCACATCATTTAGTGTTGACAATTGCATAATTACACTAATCATTAAAAAAACTTGAAGGAATCAACCAACAGAATAGTTGGTGGGCAAGTGGGACACCTAAATGAACCACGGAGAGAAACTGGCAAGTTGTCTGACATGGGGTGACTCAACAGCCATGATTTGGTCTCCGCTCCATTGGCCGTTACAACGACTGACCTTAACACCACGTCAACGTTGCCATAGACTGCAATGGTGCCGAGCCAGACGGTCACAGAGTGACTCAGAATGGCAGCAGTTCATCTTCAGTGACGAGTCAGGCATCTGTCTTGATGGAGACGACCAACAATCCCGCTGTGGAAGCACCAGGGTCAGCACCAAGATGAGCTGTTAATTATGTGTCACATGTTCAGAAGGCCTGGTGTCACTCCACCTCCACCCCTACCGCACCATCTACAGGAACTGTATGAGGATATTCAAGCTGCATGGGATGGATTATCACAGGACACCATTAGGAACCTCTACAGCTCCATGCCGAGATGTATGGCATGTTTCGACCCCAAGCCATACTGAGAGACAGACTTCTGTATGTGTAGCTCAATAAATATTGATCATATCAGTCTAAATTGATCATCATGTATCACCTGGTCACCTTTATCTTCCTTCCCAATAGCACTGCAATCCCACACCTCCTTCTGGGTTCTTTTGATGATGAGTGTATTAGGTATTTCCTATGCCATCAGCATCATCTGTTTACTGTAGGAGAAACCTGCACTATGTCCACTGCAGATGCTGTAACCATGTATATCTTATCTGTCCATCAGATCCGGAGGTTCTTCAGCTCCTTAACTGCTGAGACAGGTGCTGAGCTGCGTTGTATCCAACAGGCTCTGGAGAACGTGGAGGAGAACATCCGCTGGATGGACAAAAACCTCTCCATCCTTCAAGCCTGGCTGAACAAGCATCACCATCAAGATGACCAGACCAGACTGCCGGAGCTCTTGTGAAGCTCTTGACCTGACCTCATCATCAATACTGAACCTATAGGGTGGTGGTTTTGGATGATAAATAAAACGGCTGCACAGTATTCGCGTCATATGTTGTACGGCTAGTGACTCCTGGTTCCCATCTACACCACTGTAAGGAAAATTAAGTTTCTCTACACTTCACTCTTTTACGTCAAACCACTGTGGACATTTCCTCTGGTATTTAATGGTTCCTTTGTTGTCTGGCTACTCCGGTGTTGGTTGTGTGCTAACTTGCTCGCCATAGCTGCACTGATGTTAGCTCTAATGGCAGCAAATTGTTTAGTTTAACACTTCTTCTTCTGGAAATGCTCATTCCTGGTTTGGTAGGTCCTCCACACACTAACTAAGATTTCCCATCTTCTCTTTTTTTTTGAGAAATGAGTAACAGTTTATTCTTTCCACCAAACTTTTGAGATAATCTGACCTATCTTCATATTTCGTCGCTGTCCAAAGAAAACAAGTATCTCCAAAATGGCAACTTTACAGGAGAGGCCAAAAACCTCATTTAACTTTAATACAAGTCAATGGAACCAGACGTCTTTCCAAACACTTTTGGGCCATTTCTGTTGGTCCATTCTTCATCGGATTCTCACTCACTGTAAACAGCAGCTGGTGTGCCCAAATGATGCATAAAAGTGAAAATGGACAAAAGTGGAGATACATGTTTATCATTGGACAGCGATGATTTACAAATATGTTCGAGCATATTGTAACGTGTTTCAGAGTGTTTCTCTAACATAGTTACAGGCAGCGGTGGACAAAGTACACAAAGCATGTACTTGAGTTAAGTAGAGATACCCAAGGTAAACTACTCCTCCAGTAACAGTAGACGTTCCTCCCTTTAGACCCCCACTTGAGACCTTCAGATGTACTTAAGTATGGAGAGTAACAGGAGCGTGATTTATTACGGCTCTAATGTCCTATTATCATTTCTGGAACAGGACTCTTCATCAGCTCAGTGCAGGTGAAGAGACTCTAGGGTCTCTCAGTCCACCAGTCTTTAATAGAAGCTCATTCATTAGTCTAATAGACACTGATGTCTATTCCAAAACACTAGAGGCAACCAATTTCCATTTGGTAGAACTGTAAAAGAACTTTTTGCAACCTCTACAGCTCCATACCGAGACGTCTGGCTCAACACCATACTGAGAGACAGACTTCTGTATGTGTAGCTCAATAAATATTAATCAGTCTAAATTGATCATCATGTATTGTTCCTGGTAACCTTTATCTTCCTTCCCAATAGCACTGCACTCCCACACCTCCTTCTGGGTTCTTTTGATGATGAGTGTATTATGTATTTCCTATGCCATCAGCATCATCTGTTTACTGTAGGAGAAACCTGCACTATGTCCACTGTAGATCACTGTAGATATACATGTAACCATGTATATCTCATTTGTCCATCATATCAAAAGGTCCTATTATCATTTCTGAAACAGGACTCTTCATCAGCTCAGTGTAGGTGTAGAGACTCTAGGGTCTCTCAGTCCACCAGTCTTTAATAGAAGCTCTGAAAGACACTGATGTCTATTCCAAAACACTGAAAGCAAATGATTTCCAGTTGGTTGAACTGTAAAAGAACTTTTTGCAAACGAGTAAAGCTTCGGTTTAAGATATTTGCAACTTAGTTAAGATAAGATAAGATAAGATAATCCTTTATTAATCCCACAGTGGAGAAATTTGTTACAGCAGCACAGAGGAGAGAACAAAAGTGTCAGGAAATATAGAAATATGAACCCTGCTTTACCTGTCCTCCTCCAGGTGGTCCTTGATGTAGTCCAGGCCTGAAATGAACATTTCCATGAAGGCTAAAAATCTGTGAATAACCTCGAGTCGGTTTAACATGTTATGTTTTCATGCACATGTAAGCAAAAACCTACTAAAGTACAGTAACCAATTACATTCACTTCCTTACTGTCCACCACTGGTAACAGGGGCTCAGGCCAAGTGGGTGAATCACTCTGCAACAGCGCCACCCTGAGGTAGCCTAGAAAGACAACAGCTCAGTGAATGTGGGTGAAGGAGCGTACCATAATCAGGGATCCCCCAGATTTTTGACTGTGTGCCTTTCAGAGAGTCAAAGAGGATTATTAGGAGGTCCCGGACCCCCAGTATCCCCTGTATTTCTCACCTTGGATCAGACCACTCTAAATGAGTTTGTATACATCTCAACAACTGAGTAATGTACAGCTTTACATGGTTTAAGGCGGATGTAAAGTTATTTAAGCCTCCATCGCTAGTTAGCCTCATAGCTCCAGGGCAAACTAAGCAAAATTCAGAATTCACTGAATTACTAGATTGTGGAATGAGGTTAAATATCTGTAAATGTGAATTTTCACCAACCTTCTTCTTTTCTGTGAATACATACAGTCTGTTTAAACTCACTTTCTCATGTCTCTTGTGGTAAACCATTTGTTCCTCATTATTTGAGGGTAAAGCAGTTTGTGTGTTGCAGAGTTACTTTTTATGTTAGACTTCTATTAAGGTTTCATCTTATAGATTTTATGATGTACATATTTTAAAGTACTTTTTAAATTGTAAATCTTCATACTGACATCTAAAATCAAAGTAAATTAACATTAATCTCTGTAAAATATTTAGAAATTGATTTCCAAGTATTTCCTTGCAGCCAGCATTGAAAGCTGTGTCACTTTTTCTATATGGCTGTGATCCAGGTTCAGTTAAAATCTTTTAAACAGTCTACAGTCACAAACAAAAGGCATGTGAGCCCCTCTGTTTGATACTTTTGTAGATACTGTACACGCACCAATAATCAGGAAGACATTAATGTCCTCCAGGTTGCTTCTATCACAGGTTAAAATAGTTAACAAAAAGTTTAACTTTAATTTTGTCCTTATTATTTTTCTTACATTTACTAAAAGGTTTTTTATACTGTGTTATTTTCTTATACCTTTATTGTATTTTTTAGATTAATAATTTTTATTAACTCGGTTTTGTGACATCGTTTCTTGCATCTTATTATTTGCTGGTTTTAGATACTTTACTAACTCTTGTTTCTTTTTTTTTTGTTTTTTAGTCCACATGGTAAAATTAATTAATGTTGAAAAACAATGTTCTGGGATTTAGTCAATTGTAAATATATTAAAAGGGTGTTAGGAAGTTATTTTTAATGTTGGTAAAACATGACTGAAAATGTGGGGTTGAATATGAATTATATGATTATATGTATTTAATAAAAATATGTATATCATTTGCTTATGTTACCATGTTTTGGCCAAATACACGATTTGAAATGTTAAACTGTCCGCACTGAATTTTATACAATCAGAAGCAACACATTTACATGTACCTGCATATTCAGCCTTCAGCTGTTGAGGCACAACGCAATTCGCCGTTGTCTCCTAAGCCACGCACAAAGTTTGGGGCTTTTATTTTGAAATCCAAAATGGCGGCTTCGATTCAAACGCTCACTGTTTAAACACACAGCGCGCAGATTCTGCAGTAATATTTTATTTTGTCTTTCATTAGCAATAATTCGCGTAACTTTACACAGAGTGATTAATATAAATATACTTTAATATAAATGTTAATATTTTTCCCATGATGCTTTGCGGTTAACGCTGTTTTATTTTCACTTTCACTATTATCGCCTGACAGCAGCTTCGCTTCACCTCCAGCTTCCAGCAAACAGCAGTGAGTAAAATACACGAGTTAATCATATTTATGCAGTTATATTATATTATATCATTTAACCGATAGAGCAGCTGATTTTTCAAATGTAGTCGAATTTGCTGTGTCACAGTGGCTTTGTTTTGTATGGTTCAGTTTTTCTACTGGCTTAAACGTGAAAGTAGAAAATTTATCACGAAATTACAATGAAAGTGTTCAGTAAGGGAGGTTAAATGTGAGGTAGAATACACATGCAAAGTATTTAAGTCTGTATTTTCCTTATAATTGCTGGATAAAGGTTGCAGGTTCATGTTTAAAGGAAGTAAAATTACAGTAGCTCAGAGCTCCATGCCACAGTGATACTTTATGAAAACATTTAGGGCCCATGTCATTCATAACTGATATTTCCTGCTGCACAAAGTTGCATGTAACATTGTTTCTGTTTCAATACTTACCGTTCCACTCAGTTCATATACAGATGCTACGCTGCAAAGACAGACTGTGTTGAATTTATTGTTGCTGTGTTACCACAGCATCCTATGCAGTTAGATATGCAGTTAGATTGGTGATGTCTGGATTTGTTTGTCCAGACATCACCAGTCTATCTGCCTAGGCTGATGTGGTAACAACATAGGCGTCAGTAACTCCGTAGCAGAGAATCCAGACTGTAAAAATCCAGTTAAAATTGCATTTTAAATCACCTGCAAATGTGATTCTGATCCAACTCGCAAGTTTGGATATTACGTGTCAAAACAATCAGTATGGATATGACAAAAACTGGATTTGGGCTGACAGTCCGACATCAGCATGCCGCTGAACTGCTGTAACTGTTTACATACGCCTGCATACCCGGTTACAGCAGTTCAGCGGCACCCATTCCTGCTGATGTTATAAAGAGTGTTTCAGTGTGGACTGCTTTGGGAATGAGGTACTTTATGGAGCAGCTAATGAAAACATAGCTCACTGCGGATGACACAGCAGTGGTCGGATGCATCACAAACAGTGATGAGTCTGGCTACAGGCAGGAGGTAGAACACCTGGAGGGTTGGTGCAGAAAGAACAACCTCTGCATCAACGTAAAGAAGACAAAGGAGATGATTGTGGACTTCAGAAGGGGCAGACATGCCCACCTCCCCCTGCATGTCGGAGGGTCTGCGGTGGAAGTGGTCTCCAGCTACAGGTACTTGGGTGTTCACCTGAGCAACAACCTCACCTGGAGCAACAACACTTCCAGCCTGGGCTCGGGAGCTCGGTCCTCACCTCCCTCTACAGATGTGTGGTGGAGAGCGTTCTATGCTCCAGCATCAACGTGTGGCACGGAAGCTGCTCTGCTGCAGACAGGAAAGCTCTGCAGAGGGTGGTGAAGGCTGCACAGAGGTCTGTCAGAGTCAGCCTCCCCACCACCACAGACATCTACACCTCCAGATGCAGGAAGAGGGCCACCTGCATCATGAAGGACCCCACTCATCCAGCACACTCACTTTTTGTCCCGCTCCCCTCAGGCAGGAGGCTGCGGAGCATTAAGTGTAAGACGAACAGACTGAGGAACGCCACTTAGTGGAACCACTGCACCGACACTTTGACGACACCAGTCACTTTAAATACACTCTGCTGCTACCTTCTCCATTTCCTGCTGCTCTTTCTCTCTGTATTTTATTTTTCTTTTTACATATATGTTTATATATTTATGTATATTTTATTTATTTAAGTACTGCTGTCTGGGTAAAACTGGGTCCTTGGGTACCACAATTTCGTTCCACCCCATGTACCACATGTGATGTGAATGACAATAAAGTCTTCTTGAATTCTTGAATTTGCTAAAAGGTCTTTAAGGCACAGTTAGAAAAACAGGCTGTTTGATTCTAAGGGTAAGTGGAGGTTTGACACTGCTCTTTGCTAATGCTAATGCTAACAGACACCACTCTGCCCAATGAAGTCAAATTAGCATCAGACTTTGATTTGCCTGTAGACAGAACACATTGTCAATGTACCATTAGCCTACTTAAACTGAAGGCGTCCAATGTTAGAATATTGTAAATGTATTTGACCTTTCCATACGTCAAGCTGTCCTAATTGTAGTCTTCATTCTTGTCTCTTGTCTTCTGGTCTCCCAGTCATCTTTCCTTTCCAGTAGGCCATGTACCTCTTGGCTCTCCTTGTTTGGGTTCCGGTGGCTTTAGCTGGAGTTCCACACGTAAGCAGAGAAGACGAGCCTTCGTATCCAGCGGCAACGAACGGACAGCCATTCCCATGGAACAAGATGAGGCTTCCACTTACAGTCTCGCCCCTCCATTACCACCTCCTCATCCATCCTAATCTCACTAGCTTAGACTTTTCAGGAAGCGTGAAGATCCAAGTGGAGGTCCATGAAGAAACCAACACCATTGTACTCCACAGCAAGGATCTCAACATCACCAAGGCAGCTCTGCTGGGCTCAGCAGAAGGTAAAGGTCAAGTTCTGAAGGTGCTGGAGTATCCTGCCTACCAGCAAATCGCTCTTGTAAGCGACAGCATGGTGCTGAAGAAGGGTGGCATGTATGATATCGAGCTGGAGTTTGTGGCCAAGCTTTCTGAGAGCTTCCTTGGGTTTTATAAAAGCACATACCGGACCAGGGAAGGAGAGGAGAGGTAAGGACCCTTAGATATCAACCTAGTCCTATCTAAAGAATGAGTGAACGAGCCTAAGATATGTAATGTCGCTGTCCAATGAAAAACATGTTCCATTTTTTTGCCTCTCCTGTAAAATTTTCACTTTGAAGACTTGTTTTTCTTTGGACAGCGACGATATCCTAAAATAGTGTGGTGTAATGGTGCATACATTTGCAGGTTCAATGAGATTTTAGAATTTGCAGATTTCAGGATTTTTCATGTAAACAGTATTTTGGTTCTACAGAGGTTTAATCGTGCTACATACAGCCCTTCATCTGGCATCTGTACCTGGATACTACACCTCTATACATGGCCTCTTTGCTTTAGCGACCCTATTCCCTCATGCACTTTTACCCCAGTATTTATTCCAACAGCATATGGATTTATCACAGTATGGGACAGGGGTAAGTGTAAATGTGATCTGGAGTCGAAATCTCAGCTAAGTTGACGTAGCAATCAGTCTTTACAAGGTCTAATACATTACCGGGTTATTTACCGCCATATATTACTAAACATACATTACAAAAAAAGTAAAAAAGGCAGGAAATGAACTTAGGTGTAAACAACTATATATTAAAATTCAGAAATATATAAATACTATAAATGGGGGGCAGTCGTGGGCTGGAGGTTAGGGAACCAGCCTTGTGACCGGAGGGTCGCTGGTTCGATTTCCTGAACTGACGGTAACGACTGAGTTGCCCTTGAGTGTGCTCACTGCCCCCTAGTGTGTGTGTTCATTAGTGAGTGTGTATGTGGGTGTTTCACTTCACGGATGGGTTAAATTTCCCCACTGTGAGATCAATAAGGGATTAAAATCTTAATCTTAAATCTTAAAATCGATATACTTAAATAAATACTATACAAATAGTTATATTTACTATATAAATAATTCAGAAATGAGGGAACTGTGGGCTGAGGACATTGTGTCTAGTTTGCCAGATATCTGGCTGATATGAGCTTAAAGCTGGTTTAAGGATTTTCTGTGTGAATGATGCAAAGCCTGACAAAGCTATTCCGGTAATGTACCAGGTGAAGCACTTGGATGTGGCTTTGGGACTCACTCATCATTTTGGAACCGCATGCTGAATAGACTAACATTTCTCCACAAGGGGGCGATATTAGCATGGAATTTTGAATGAACAGGTTAAAGAGAAGAAACGGTGACCAGCAAGAGCTCAGCCCTTTAGAGTGTATAGTATTAGACTATATAAGTGCAATATAAGTGTTGTAGCATTTAAGGTGGGATTATTTTCCTCTTTACTCTTAAAAGATGCTCTCAGATGCTTTGTTTGATGGTGGTTCCCAAGAGAGAAAGGGCGGTATCAGGGATGAAAGCATGCCATCCGTTTCAGTACTGGGTTTAACAAGCCCTCATCATTTTCCCTTTCCCTACCACATCTTAAGGCTGTTCCATGACTTCAGTAGCTCAAATGAAGTGTGTTAGATGGTCCTTGAAGAGGGGAGGGATCCAGCAAAAACCAATGTTGGCAACAACATTGCCAATAATTGCAACCAAACGCTGTACACACCTGGAAAAAACATTGGACAAACCTGATAAGACAAAGTTTATACGCAAATGCTTAACATTTTAAAACCATTTTATTTTGATTAATAAGTTGGTTTTAAGGTACAAACTACTTCAAATGCTAAGGGCTAGTTGGCTAACAACAAAAAGAATGACACTGGCCCAAAGTTTGGAGGCAGACAAAGCAGCTACTTACATTTTGCATTGCAATGTTTGCATGGTTGCTGATTAGCTAGCTAGCTGATTAGCTCACTGAGGATAACCTAGCATAGAGTGAGTGCGTTCTGCTTAAAAAGCCCCCTCCTCCCTCACTGTGCGGCTGTTTGTGTAAAACTGGTGTTCTAATTTCAATTATTTGTAGGGTTCTGGCCTCCACACAGTTTGAGCCCACCAGTGCTCGTGCAGCTTTCCCCTGTTTCGATGAGCCGGCCTTCAAAGCTAACTTCTCCATCCGTGTCCGCCGAGAGAGCAGGCACATCTCCATCTCTAACATGCCAAAGGTACGTCCCATGTATACCCAGAGATCTTATCTGAGAAACATGTAGGGATTATTTACTATGTGTGTATATATTGCATAATGTATTTAGATCAGTTATATTACATATTGTTCAACACTGGGCCATAATTCCAACAATGGGCTGTACAAGCAGTGCATAGTAGAGAATGTACACACTCAGATTTTTTCACAGTGGTGGTGATGGGAACCAGGGGTCACCATGTACACAACTAACAAATAAAGCCCATTGTATTTATTATCCAAAACCACCAGAATCTACACTTCATATGTGCTGATAAGGGTAAATTAGTGTGACTAACTGCTATAAATGATTCAATATCTATTATGAAACTAATATGTGAATTATGTAGTTATGAGAGTGAGCAGCTAAAGTGTGGAACCCCCCACAATTCCTCATTGAAGGGATCAGTATTACCTGACTCACTGGTATGATGCGCCTAACAAAATATGGAAAATCCCTTTATGATGATGTACCTCGAAAGTGGAATGACTACAACAGCTTACGGGTGAATTTAGGGGGTCGCACAGGAAGCCCACTGGCACTGCCTCAGTGTGTCATGTTTTTTTTGGGGGGGGTTGCTAGCTGGTAAACCCAGAAGAAAGTTTATGTAAACTTTAGGATGCTAATAAGCTCACTTCAAATTCCTCCCCTCAAATCTCCTGAGTAAAACAGAAGATGTGGCCAGAGTTTCCGTTTAATATGAAACATTGGCTCTTTGATATGTGAAGCTTTGTAACCCTGTTTCCAAAAAAGTTGGGATGCTACGAAAAAACAAAAACCAACAATGATTTGCAAATGATATAAACACTACACTGAAATTGAATATACAACAATGAAGACAATGTATGAAATCATAAAACTGAAACATTGTATTGTTTTTTTGAATACTGACATGGAAGCTCTTTTAACATATCGTCGCTGTCCTAAGAAAAACATGTATCTCCATTTTTGTTGATTTTTACTTTTATGCCTCATTTGATCATATGAGCTGCTGTTTACACTGTGTGGAAATTTCATAAAGAATGGACCAACAGAAATGTCCTAAAACAACTTGGAAAGACGTCTGGTTCCATTGACTTCCATTCAAATTAAATGAGGTTTTTGACCTCTCCTGTAAAGTTGCCATTTTGGAGATACTTGTTTTCCTTTGGACAGCGACGATATGCAACATATGATGCTATTCCCGTGAAGAACCCTTAGGGAAGGGTTTGTCCATTTCAGCAAGACAGTGCCAAACCACACTGAAACAAAAGCCCCAAAACCTTCCCAGTGTTTTGGAAATGTTCTGTATTGAAACGTAGGTCTAAATATTCTGTATTTGTAAGGTTTTATTTTGTCTTCTTCCAGTTGAGGACACTGACACTTCCTGACGGTCTGTTTGAGGACCAGTTTGACATCACTGTAAAGATGAGCACGTACCTGGTGGCCTTCATCGTGTGTGACTTCCTCTCCATCAGCAAGAACACTGGGCATGGGATCAAGGTCTGAACTGCCGTTATCTTCTTTCAGAAGCACTATAGCTACATTCCTAAAAACAGTGGTACCAAGAACAGTTTGGAGAGAAATGTCAAAGAACAGTCCATGTGTCTACTTTAAGCTCAAAACACATAATTCAGATATTTAGTGTTCTTGAGCTGACATAGAGCTCATTAATAAGCCATGTGGGAATCCAAGGACTAGTTTGACAATTGGTTTGACAATTCCCACCAACAAGGAACTTTATCTGGTTCCTTGTGTGAGTTCACCGTCTACCACTTTCATCACTGTGTATATGTGTAACTCTGATGCTCTGGATGTTTAGCAGTGTTGTTGATTTGCTATGCTGTTGATGTGGCTGTGGTCAGATCTCAGTGTACGCCGTACCAGAGAAGAAAGACCAGGCTGAGTTTGCGCTGGACGCTGCAGTGAAGCTGCTGGACTTCTACGATGATTACTTTGACATTCCCTACCCTCTCCCTAAACAAGGTACATATTCGTAGAGCTGTCTCAGCCTGCTCTGTTATTCTATTATTATTCTATTTACTAAAGAACTATTTTTTTTTGTTTATCAACATTTTCTTTACAGGGGGCTAATATGCTCATTCCCACTGTTGATAACTTAATCTTTGGGGTCTTTCAAAATAGACTACATGCTTTCGTTTTTCCAAAACACAATATTTTCCTCATGCTGTACTATAGTACTGTACTACTCTGTTCTGACTGGTCAACTGGCAGAGTGGAATCTTGCTCCAAGTTTCGACCCCACACCACTGTGGCTGTTCTTTCAATGGTGTGGTTTCTGCCATATCAGCCAAAGTCCAGTAGAACAAGCTGGTAGCTCTACCGTTGCAATCTAAATTCGAGCAGGACATTTCAGATTGGTCAGATTTTTATTGAAGGCTTTTTGACGGGTACACATCCTTTCACACTCACGTGTCTTCTCACATTGGAAACAATTTTTTTGTATATCTGAAGCAAGAGTGGAACTTGATGTTGATTGTGTGACGTAGACAGCTGCAGTTGTCTATCAGCTCTTCCAGGTGGTTGTTAGGAGTCTCATCATCACTGTAGATTTTTTTTTAAAACTCTTTTTGCATGTTCGTTTCCTCTCCTTAGAAAATGACTTTCCTAATTAATGACCATATACATGAAGAGTGGTCTCTAACTTTTACACAACACTGTATTATACAGACTATGTTTATATTCAGACCTGTGTGTTTTGGGCAGATCACTCTGCATTTGTTATAGCACCATGTATTTCTTTTTGTTAGATCTCGCTGCGATTCCGGACTTCCAGTCGGGTGCTATGGAGAACTGGGGGTTGACCACCTACCGAGAGACCTCCCTGCTCTTTGATCCCGAGAAGTCCTCCGCCTCCAACAAGCTGGGTATCACTATGATCATAGCGCATGAGCTTGCCCACCAGGTTAGAACCATAAAACGTTTAGGGCATGTTATGATTATCTGGTAGAGAGAGTGTTAATCATTTAAGAGTAATTGAAGATGCTTTCAGGGAAACAACACCTGAATGGATAAAACAGGAGAGGCATGTTTAAAACAGGCTGTGTGATTTCCACAGTGGTTCGGTAACCTGGTGACAATGCAGTGGTGGAATGATCTCTGGCTGAAGGAGGGATTTGCTAAGTTTATGGAGTTCGTGTCCGTTAACATCACCCACCCTGAGCTGCAAGTGGTGAGGCATCTTTTCTTTATTCTATTGAAACCAGAGCGAGCAGACCACCATAAGCCCTAGAAATTGTGGTTATTGCTGTCAACATGACACTTTATATGAATTATTTCTCACTTGTGGCTCATTGAAGGACTGAAATGATGTCAGAAGTGTAGATTCAAAGCCCTCAGGCCAAACCCAGAATGTGTTGTGTAATTAATTTTGTCATTTGTTTGTGGTTGTATAGCAAAAGGACAGAAATCACAACAGAATACTAAAACCTTAGTAAGCTGGAAATTGAGTTAGCTTCGCTCAAATAAGTGCAGTTAGCAATCTAGCAGTCAACAGTATACTGTAGTAACACAGAAAAGTCAATTTAACCAGATCAATTATATATTCCCCAATCACTTTATGGTGAGCACCTGTACACCTTCACCTGTACGCTATAAAGTGACCACCTGTACACCTATTTACTCATGCAATTATCCATCAGCCAATTATGTGGCAGCAGTGCAGTGCCCAAAATGATGTCGTTGATACTCAATTGCTCACACAACTGATTAGGTCGTCATATAATGATGTCATGCAGATTCAAAATGATAAAAATAAATGAGGTATAAAACATTGAGAATCACATGCAGGGTCGTAACAAGGATCACAGTACATTTTAGTAAGGTCTATTATAAAGAAAGAACACAGACAGACAGAAAAGTGTTCTGAGGTCAGCTGAGGACCGGTCACTTCTGATTGGGTACACAGAATCAAATAGATAGGTAGATAGATAGATAGATAGATAGATAGATAGATAGATAGATAGATACTTTATTGATCCCAGAGGGAAATTCAAGGCATCCAGTAGCAGATATACAAACTATACAGAAGTAACAACAGAAGCACAAGACAGAGCTGTACAGATAGAGACAGAGATAAAACCCTTCAGGACAATACTGAGGGACCCCGTGCTGTCCAGGCTATTGAACATGGGTGATTAAAGAACTCAGAGGCTTGTGGCAATGATGGCTGGCAAACAGTCTGTCGTTTGCTCAGTGCTTCCTAGGTGTTGATGGAGGACTGTGTAAATAAAGGCGACGTTTGGTGGAGAAAGTAATGATTTTAGTTGGGTACTAATATACAACAAGCATCATCTATAAAAGCGAAAAATATAATTGTTGGGTTGGATTATGTGATAAACCCTTCTGAAACTGTTGAGGTCCCAGACACCTTGCAAGGTCCTCACAGCTAGTTAAGGCCGGTAGTATTGCAGTATGTAGAAGATGCATCATCATGGACCTGGATCCGCACAGTGGTGGAGGAAAGCCCTAAACCGTTCGTACCACAGATACATGAACTCTTCTGTGTCCTGTGGTTTCTGAATTGAGCCTTGTCCGTCTGTCTGTATGTTCATGTGTGTAGGAGGACTATTTCTTGGGAAAGTGCTTCGAGGCGATGGAGGTGGATTCTCTAAGCTCCTCCCACCCTGTGTCCACCCCCGTGGAGAACCCAGCTCAGATTCAGGAAATGTACGACGACGTGTCTTATGAAAAGGTACGTCAGCAGAAGAGAGTGATGTTATTGCTGTTGGAGTGACACTCCAGTGAACCATGTTCCCAGTTTTTGTCTAAGCCAACTTGTGGTTGATCAGCCGAAACAAGTCAAGTGGCTTTTATTGTCATTACAGCTCTGTACAAGAACACAGTGAAATGAAATTACGTTTTTTCCAGAACAAGGGTGCCACATTGAACAAAACAAGACTGACTGCAGACAGTGCAACATGCAAGACAATAAATACAATAAATAAGACTAAATTATGATTACAGGTAATGAGTGTAAGGTGCATAGATATTTAACAGGTAGGTATTGGTAATAAGGAGTATAGAAGGTGCATGGAATTTAACATGCTGTGTTGTTATATACGGACAGCATACAGGGGTTGGACAATGAAACTGAAACACCTGTCATTTTAGTGTGGGAGGTCTCATGGCTAAATTGGACCAGCCTGGTGGCCAATCTTCGTTAATTGCCCATTGCACCAGTATCTGTGGCGCATCTGTGACCAAGACAGCAAGTCTTTGTGATGTATCAAGAGCCACGGTATCCAGGGTAATGTCAGCATACCACCAAGAAGGACGAACCTCCACCAGCATCACGTAGTGACCTGGCCACTATCCTGCAAGAAGAATGGCTTAAACTCCCTCTGACCACTGTGCAGGGACGAGTGTATATGGTCATTTCCCAAGACCAACTGACGCTGTATTGGCCGCATAAGGAGGCCCTACACCATACTAATAAATGATTGTGGTCTAAAACCAGGTGTTTCAGTTTCGTTGTCCAACCCCTGTACATCGCACATGAAACGTGAAACACAGCACTGAGGTAGTAAAGTTTGGAATGTATAAATAAGATAAACAGGATGCAGGCAGATTTAAAATGCTAGGGGTCATGGGTGTGTGGGGGGTTTAGTTCAGTCTCTGTTGTTTAAAAGTCTGACTGCTTGTGGGAAGCTATTGAGATTGGCTTCTTTAGTTATGAGGCTAATGTACATTAGGTGGGACTGATACTAGTAACCCACCTTCAACAACAACTACTGAATGATACCTTTTTCAATCCAAACCAAAAGTGGGTGTGACTTCAGCCAGAAATCTGAGAAATCCAGAGGCACTGGACATGTGAATATTTGCTGAATGCAATAATGGAAGCCAATCTGTGTTGTAATTTTTCAGGGTGCTTGTATTCTGCACATGCTGAGGGAGTTTCTGACCCCTGAGGAGTTTAAATCTGGCATCGTTCAGTACCTGAAACAGTACAGCTACCAGAGCACCGTCAACACACACCTGTGGGAGAGCCTGACCAGTGTAAGTGCAGGTTTTGGTAAATGAACATCCAGCAGGCTTAAAGGGATATTCCAGCTGCAGAATTCCTGACTTTTTATAATATTCATGGTTTTGCCATCAGTGTTCTCTCACTACCCAGTATGCATTAAGCAATGACATCACATAGCAATCCTTGTGGTATCAACCAATCCTAACTGCTGTATTCTAGTGTATAACTGCTCACTTCTATCTGTTTCGTCCACGGTTTCTGGGTTAGGGTGCAGGTTGTATCTTGGTTTAAACATCTGATTCTTTTTTTTATCAAACATAAGATTAAGTTCAACACAAAACACATCTTGGTTTGCCTGTGCCGTGAGTAGTCTTTGCGTTTGGTAGACTGGGCCGTTGCTTGGCTGTGCTGTCTCTTGGCTGCTCAATCCGAGTCCCACTCTTGATACTACAGGGGTTGGACAATGAAACTGAAACACCTGTTTTTCATTTATTAGTGTGGTGTAGGGCCTCCTTTTGCGGCCAATACAGCATCAGTTGGTCTTGGGAATGACATATACTGCGTCCTGCACAGTGGTCAGAGGGAGTTTAAGCCATTCTTCTTGCAGGATAGTGGCCAGGTCACTACGTGATGCTGGTGGAGGTTCGTCCTTCTTGGTGGTATGCTGACATTACCCTGGATACCGTGGCTCTTGATACATCACAAAGACTTGCTGTCTTGGTCACAGATGCGCCAGCAAGACGTGCACCAACAGTCTGTCCTCTTTTGAACTCTGGTATGTCCCATAATGCTGTGTGCATTGCAGTATTTTGAGCAGAACTGTGCTCTTACCTGCTAACTGATCCTTCACACTCTGCTCTTACTGGTGCAATGTGCAATTAATGAAGATTGGCCACCAGGCTGGTCCAATTTAGCCATGAGACCTCCCACACTAAAATGACAGGTGTTTCAGTTTCATTGTCCAACCCCTGTACTTCTGTACTACTGTAGGATGCGATTAGGCATAAACAGTAAAATGAAGCAATCTTAGTTTGTAGTTTAGATCAGCAGTTTCCCTCGAATCTACCTACAGTACTGAAATGTTTACAGTATCATTTTCAGCAAACGTTTTTGTTGTGGAGGTTTTACCTCATAGTTTGGTTGTTCTGGCAGAAGCATCGCTCTGTGGATGAGTTGGACATTAAGACCATGATGGACACATGGACCCTGCAGGAAGGCTTCCCCCTCATCACAGTGGCCATCAAAGGTCGCCAAGTGCGCCTGAGTCAGGAGCGGTATGTGAAGGGCGAGGACGCCTCCCGGACCTTTGGGTAAATACAGCAGAGATATAGTTTTACATTTACGTTTTTAGATTTTCGTTCCTTTTGGTGCATCTAAGTGTTTACTCTGTGAGTAGGAGTTTTAGCTTAGTGATTCCAAAGCCATCACCGGAGTCCGAAATACCACTTGTCTGTATTTATTTCATGGATGCCATTTACAGCTCTAGCACTGTATACATTTCCTTACACACTTCCTTTCCTTAGTGATAAGACTTTTGCAACCGGATGGCAGTAAGATTACAACAGGATGAGCAAGTTTGAAGTGGGTTTATATGTATTTTGACTTACCAGAATTCAATCATTGTTTATTTGTATAGCGCTTTTTACAACCAGCGTTGTCTCAAAGCAGCTTCACAGAAAATCAGTTTGTTATAAGGGGGAAAAAAATCAATATTACATATTTAATACGCGAAGTCCTTATAACTTCCTGAAACCCTAACACTTTATATGTACTTTCACTGAGCACTGTATCAGATACGCTCTTTGTCCATGCAGGATTCTAGACTCACTTTTTGAACTGGTTGCACTGGTGCGCCTAAGGTGCAGCACCAAAGTTAGGTGCACCCAAATTTTCAACTGCATCACATTCAGAACAGCAGTTTTACATGTTCACTTTTTCTTTTCTTTTTTAAAATCGCTGTCCATATAAGCAATATTGACTTGTAAAGGATAAACTAACAATGTGGTCAGCATAAAGTTCTTTATTTGAAGCACAATTCTACAGTAAAGGTAACACTTGGGCAGTGCATTTGTCTGGCATGTAATGTGTTTTATAGACGCATTGTGCTTTTTCAGCGCTTCAATTCTAAATGTACTAGAACCAGTCACAAACGCACTACTGCCGGCCACGGTCTTCCCACACTCCTTACAGTCAGTGCAGGCTGTGACTCGGAGTCGATCGTATGTGGCTAGTTATCTGATGCCGTCTCCGGACCAGGGCTTGACATAACCAGCGCTCTGACATGGAGCCATCAGCTTCCCACGTTCTCATTTTTAAACGGATCAGGCCTGAACTGAACATTCTTAACCAAAATGTTGTAAATCATTCTTTTCACCGTCTCTCGCCATCTGCGGCTACACCCGCTCTGTTTACCTTAGGGGCCTAGGCTGCTCACCGCTCTGTCTGACTGCAGCACGCGCACTTTCAAACGTGCACACGTACAGGAATATCAGGACCACGGCCAATCAGGGGGGGTCCAGCCCTTCACTATCATTGATTGGTTTAGACCACGAAATGGGCCTGATGTGTGTCTGTTTTTAACCACAGGGAGACTTTCAGAGTCGCGAAGACTTTTTCTTTTTCACTTTTTCACTGGTGCGACCTCAGATTTTTTTTGTGTCGCAGAATTCAGAAATTAGGACCAAATTGGTCGCACTCTAGAGGCCTGCCATGTTTTCAGCTCCACTGACCATATAGGTTCACTTTGCAGTTCTACAGGTACAGCCTGTAGTCCATCTGTTTCTCTGTATACTCTGTTACCCTGTTCTTCAATGGTCAGGACCTTACCTGATGTTGTGGTGGTATGGATGGATCAGCAGTGCTGGACTACAGTCTGTAATTGTAAACCTGGGGTTCCTTTTCTTGGCTACTTGAGTAATCTCAGTGAAATATACCACACAGTAAGGCTGGCAATATGGAAACATCATGATTCTTTGTAATCTGGTTTGTCACGCTTTTAGCAGGTGTCCTGTTAGACTTTTATGTTTGCTGTGTGTAGTCAGTGAGTGATGGTTTGCATAGTTCTGTGTTAATTGATCTTCTTTTGGAAACAGGTTTCTATGGCACGTCCCGCTGACCTATGTCACCAGTAACTCGGCCACTGTGCACCGCTTTCTGCTGAAGACTAAGACAGGTGGGTACAGATGTTTCTACGTAGCACCCTAAACAATGGATTTCAACATAGTTATATTAGTAATGAAGTACAGTTAGTAATTACAGACAGTACAGCCTGACTAAATTCAGACATTAGGATGTCCAGTACTACTGTTTTCAGCTCTGCTGATGTCCATTTTCTAGTGTCCGAAACCACATCAGCAAGTCTGAGAGATAAAAGCACCCACACTGGTTTGAGGTGAATGTGTGATGGTTTAGGCGTATTAGCTCCATGCTAATTGTTACCGTATTAACTTTGTAGCTCCAGAGCAAAATTCAGAAACCAAATACATTTCAGCTGATGGACTAACTTTGGGGCATTTTCTCAAAATGTGTTTGGAAAAAAATATCAAATAATGAAAAAAATGAACCTCAGCTACAGTAAACATAGATTTAACCTCATGTTGTGTTCATATGAGCCTGCTAACATCTCAGGTTATTAATGATGTCTCTGGCTGCTCTCAGATGTGCTGTACCTGCCTGAGGAAGCAGACTGGGTGAACTTTAACGTGGACATGAGCGGCTATTACATCGTCCACTATGAGGGGTCGGGCTGGGATGACCTCATCGCTCTGCTCAAACACAACCACACCACCCTCAGCAGCAACGACCGGGCCAGTCTCATCAACAACGCCTTCCAGTTGGTCAGGTTAGCTGCTTGCCGGGCTTTGACTGACCTCAGCTTTCTGGGATTCTCCCAGCAGTGTTGTTCTTACTGAAGATGGTAGAATCTAATAACCCCGGTGTCAGTTCAGACCGTATCCAGGTCCTATAATTTAGGAGAACTCTTACTCTTGTTGGTCAGTGTGGGGAAGCTGCCGCTGGATAAAGCTCTGGACCTGTCGCTGTATCTGAGCCGTGAGACGGAGATCATGCCTGTGATGCAGGGCTTCGGCGAGCTCATCCCGCTCTATAAGCTGATGGAGAAGAGGGACATGGAGGAGCTGGAGAACCAGATGAAGGTCAGTCATGGGATGAATGTTGTCTGTATGAGATTTGCTATGGAATTCATTACGGAAATACCGGTTTGGCCGTCAGCTGAGGCTTTATTGGTGTTTTATAGATCTCTGGTTTTAGACTACACTAAACTATCATACAGTGTGCATCACATGTATAACAAATAGCATTAAGAACTACAGATTTCTTAAAGTTAAATTACAAATTATCCGAGGGAAAACAAGTATCTTCACAATGGCCACTTTACAGAAGAGGGCAAAAACCTAATTTTACTTTTTAGTGGAATGGAGCCGGACCTTTTAGTCTGTTTTAGGCCATTTCTGTTGCTACATTCGCCATGAAACTTTCACACGGTGTAAACAGCAGTTGCTGCGTTCAGATGATGCGTAAAAGTTAAAATCAACAACTATCACAAGCGCTGCCTGGGCAGGGCGAGGAATATCATCAAGGATGTTTCTCATCCGAATCATGGTCTTTTCACCCTCCTCCCATCTGGCAGGCGCTACAGGAGCCTCCGCTCCCACACCAGCAGACTCAGGAACAGTTTTTTTCATAAGGCTGTGTCTCATGAACGCTGCACGGATACTTTAATTTAAATTGCACTCCCACTACTGCATCCTCGCACCGCCTGTACTGTTAATGCACTTTATTCACCACCACGCCTACTGTACACTCATGTCTACATACTGTATACTCATGTTCACATACTGTACACTCATGTTTACATACTGTACACTCATGTCTACATACTGTATACTCATGTTTACAGACTGTACACTCATGTCTACATACTGTACACTCATGTTTACAGACTGTACACTCATGTCTACATACTGTATACTCATGTTTACATACTGTACACTCATGTTTACAGACTGTACACTCATGTCTACATACTGTATACTCATGTTTACAGACTGTACACTCATGTCTACATACTGTATACTCATGTTTACATACTGTACACTCATGTTTACAGACTGTACACTCATGTCTACATACTGTATACTCATGTTTACAGACTGTACACTCATGTTCACATACTGTATACTCATGTTCACATACTGTATACTCATGTTTACATACTGTACACTCATGTTTACAGACTGTATACTCATGTTCACATACTGTATACTCATGTTCACATACTGTACACTCATGTTTACAGACTGTACACTCATGTCTACATACTGTATACTCATGTTTACATACTGTACACTCATGTTTACAGACTGTACACTCATGTCTACATACTGTATACTCATGTCTACATACTGTATACTCATGTTTACAGACTGTACACTCATGTCTACATACTGTATACTCATGTTCACATACTGTATACTTATGTTCACATACTGTATACTCATGTTTACAGACTGTATACTCGTGTTTACAGACTGTATACTCATGTTTACATACTGTACACTCCTGTCTACATACTGTATACTCATGTTTACAGACTGTATACTCGTGTTTACAGACTGTATACTCATGTTTACATACTGTTCTCATATTATCTCTACCCCAGATGTTATTTTCATTGTGTACATACTGTCTACTTGCACTACTCTTACAGTTGAAACATTAATTTGTAAATGCTGCTCTATACATACATATATATGTATATAGATATGCTTATATATGTATATATTTATTACTATGGCCCCTTATGTAAATAATACTGTACTTGCAGTTACATTTACATTTATGGCATTTAGCTGACGCTCTTATCCAGAGCGACTTACAGGGTTAATCATATTACAGGTAGACCAGTGTATTGTTAGGAGTCTTGCCCAAGGACTCTTATTGGTGTAGCACAGCATAGTCATCCAGACTGGACTGACGATGGTACGGTGTCTCAGAGGATGTTGCGCAGCTACTTGCTTGTCTTCGCCTGCGTGAGGGGGCACCCTACCTGTGTCTCCACCGCCACCCAGCTCTGGAACCCCAGTCTCCCACATGTGGTGGTGGTTCCCTGGCAGGTAGTGGTGTTACCTGCTGAGCTACACCAACCGCTTGCACTTCTGGTTAGATGCTAACTGCATGTCATTGGCTCTGTACCTGTACTCTGCACAATGACAAAGTTGAATCTAATGTAATCTAATCTAACAACAAAGAAAAAAAAAAGATACATGTTTTTCTTTGGATGGCGAAAATATATTGGTTGATATTTGAGTTGGTTCAAAAACTATAGACTGAGTGAATCTGAACATATTTATCGTGTTTACTGTATTAAAATAAATGACAGACCATCCCATACTGTCACTAGCAAAACAATCATAACTACTGAAATGCTATCAGATGTTACAGCTTAATAGACTTAATTACAGAAAATATTAGTGTTACAGTGAAACAGTGAGATCTAACTGCTCACCATGTGAGAGAATAACATTTCTTAAGTCATTTATAAATGTGGGACAGTCTTTTAAACAGGGGAAAATGCCAGAATGTTTGTTAGAATGATTTTGAGTTGGAGTTTCTGTTCAGGGCTACATCGTCCATCTGTTCCGTGAGCTGATAGACCGGCAGGCTTGGACTGACGACGGTACGGTGTCTCAGAGGATGTTGCGCAGCTACTTGCTTGTCTTCGCCTGCGTGAGGGGGCACCCTACCTGTGTCTCCACCGCCACCCAGCTCTTCAACAAGTGGAAGGAGTCAGACGGCACCATGAGGTCAGAGTTTAACTCCTATGACATGATCCTTCCTGTTTTGGTGTATCGTGCTGTGTAACTGAACTGCTGTATTATTTAAAGGGGATCCCTGTCTAATTATGGTTAAGACGTTTCAACAGAGGTGTTTGATGTGAAGTGCTCCATTATAGAGTCGCTCACAGCGGTGTTAAATGAGGAAATGGGGTCAGAAAGGGGCGATACCTGTGGCTACTTATGTAGGAGCTATTAGGTTAAATGGTCAGAAATACGGGGCAGAGAAGTCATTTAGTGGTGGAAAGGTACATGCCGGCCATTATGAGAAAACAACATTTTAGATTTCCCACCATTTTACTCTCATTAGCATCGCTTACATTGATATCATTGTTGTCTGAATATTTTAAGGATTAACAGATCAAAAGAAATGGCCAAAAGGTCTGGTTCCATTGACTTGCATTAAAAGTAAAGTATGTTTTTCCATCTGTTAAGATGTCATTTTTAGAATACCAGGTGTTCTTGACAGTGATAATACAGAAACTCAGAAAACGTGTAGGTTCACTGAAGGTTTTGGAAAGTGGGTTTGGTTCTTAACACCACCATTGTAAAAAAAAAAAAAAATTCTGAGTTTGTTTCTCATCACTTCACAATAAACCACTCTGAATAAGTATATTTACATCTTGATGTAGTAATTTGGAAAATATATCCAATTCAATAATTAAGGGAATGTCATTAAGTCATTTGCTAACGAAGCTTAGAATGAACCTCTGTAAAGCTTAGAATGGGAATTTCCAGAACCTTTTTAGTACCTACCCCTGAGGTCAGAATGAATTCTTTAAAAATGGAGACAATGGTGGCTAAACTGGCCAATGAAGTGCTAAAGCAGGAGGGGTGATTATCTCATCACTGAGATGCCTCTAGAGCAGAACCTGAAATAAAGATTGGAGTCTGTTATGGGAGCTTTTGTTAGTGTAATAGTCTGGCATGGATGATTGGAGGTCTCTGTGCCAACCACTGCATTGTGCAGACGTTTTAGGAACTTCATCGTTTAAAGGAATGCTCTGTAGCGCACCATTGTGTCCCTCAGAATCCTGAGTTTTGTGGCTTCTTTGCATTCTCCTCCATCAGTGTACAATACCCAGCATGCATTGTGCAAACAGAGGCTGAAATGTGATGAGTAAGTGCTTCTGGGTGTTGCTGTACCTGGAACTGTATCTATCTGTCTTTAATTATGACTTGTCTATCCATCACAGTCTCCCCACCGACGTCAGCCTCGCAGTGTTTGTGGTTGGTGCTCGCACTGAGGAGGGCTGGGACTTCCTGTTTGAGAAGTACCGTGAATCCCTGTATACGTCACTGAAGAGCCGAATCAAATCTGCCCTCTCCAGCTCCCCTCTCGCTCACAAACTCAAATGGTGAGACATTTAAAAAAGCAGATTAGAAACAAGTCACATGTTCTCATATTCCTGACACGGTATCCAACCTTCTTTCTCCTGGCTGTAGGATGATGGAGCAGAGTTTGGAGGGTTCGGTGATGAAGACCCAGGACCTGCCATACGTCATCACATCAGTCAGCAGTAACCCTAAAGGCTATGAACACGCCTGGGACTTCCTGAGGACCAACTGGCACTCGCTGGTGAAGAAGTGAGTGGGAGCATCATCTGGAAGTTCAACAGGAAGAATCTTTTTGAGTTTGTAAATAAAGGGGCTGGATCATGTACATGAGGATCAGACCAACAGCCTCCCAACTGAGAGAGCAGTGTGCTAAGTGGCCGGAACAGATACAAATGCTAAGCAGTAGAGGCTTGAATCGTGAAGGGGAGTTAACAGAACCAGTATACAGTGAATAACCAGTATACAGTATACCCTGGTTCTTTAACAGTAATTATAAAACAGATAAGGGCTTCAGAAATCTATAACCCGGAGGGGGAACAGACTTGCCAGCCTACGCTGAGAACTAAGCTTGAGAATGACCTCAAACAAACATTTTCCAGATTCCAGATGTTACTGGCCAGATTGAGAACTATTCATGTGACTCTGTGAACTCAAGATTGAGCAAACAGCTGAGCAAGAGCTCTCTTTATCGGGTGATTTGCCGCTGACAACCCCAGTTGGTCAGCCCCACCTTTCTCTTTTAGGCTCTGTGAGCTCTGTTCCCTTTTAGGAGGATGCTTTTAATTATTGTCCAGCCAAGAAAAATATGTTACAGTGTGCTTTCATCAAATAGAGATGTGTGGCTAACCTAGAAATTAAACAACAGTAGAGAAAAAAATTCAGCCTTCAAGATCACATTTTTAGCCATAATACATTCACCTATTTTTATAGACTCTCCAATATGCAATATCAGAAACCACAGGAGTACATGTACACATGGCTTAAGGGAAGTGTGTGATGATTTAGGCATGATGCTAATCGGTGGGTTATACGCTTCCATGGCTTCTTAGCTACATGAGCTTCAGACAGTAATCATGTCTAGCCTGCTCAAATACATGTGGAGTAACGGTAGAACTACAGTACTACAGAACTAAGTAGACTTTCATTAGAATATTTCTATTCACTGTAACATCCTAATAATCCGCTGATGTCCTTCTTTATCTTTAGGTTTGACCTTGGTTCTCACTCCATTGCGAACATGGTAACAGGTGTGACCGGTCAGTACTCCACCAGAGAGATGCTGGAAGAGGTGTGTATTCAAAATCTTTTATTCTGTATCTATTAGGGTGAGAAAACACTTATGACAATATCATTCAGTATTGACAATTGCAGGGTATCTATTTTATGCTAAATTAAAAATGTAATGATTATGCTTTAACATAAATGACATATCCGTCTACTATGAAACATAAGTAGGAAATTTCAACACTTTGTAAAGCTAGCTAACTAGCTAACTCTCCTAGTGATGCCTTCATATGCTCATCAGATCCTCTTCGTACATGTGAAGTAATCCTGTTCAGGTACTCTGCAGCCTAAAGGAAAGAGCATAATAGGAAACTGAGCACTGACAGAGTTAACTAGCCTGGTGCACTTTAGGCACTTGCTAACATTTTCTCGCACTGTAAAAAGTGTAAATGATGCAGTTTCTGGAAAAAACATTACAGAATTACCTATCATTAATAACAGAATGTGATTTCGACCACAGTTAGCATGCTAACCAGCTATTGTTTGGCATTCACTATAACAGGTTGCATCCACAATTGCCTCTACTACCTAAATAGTAAGTTGCAGAAGTAAGTATCAATAAGAAATAGCCTACCAGCAACTGCTAAAACCATTCTATCCTCCATTATGATGAGAAGGGCAGCAACAAGCCTGTAAACTTGTTTATTATGTCTATAATGGGTGTTTATGTGCAACTTTTGGGCCTAAGACACATAATTATTATTGTTCCATGTAAAAGACACTAATTACCACCTCAACAGTGTATCAAAACACATCGAACCCGCATTATCGATATTAAAGAAATATCTGATTTCAGTAGATATCATTAACATCTATGTCCACTGTAAATGCCATACCATACCCATCTACCTCTCTTCTGTCCATCAGATTCGGGGGTTCTTCAGTACCCTAACTGCTGAGACAGGTGCCGAACTGCGTTGCATCCAACAGGCTCTGGAAAAGGTGGAGGAGAACATCCGCTGGATGGACAAGAACCTCCCACTCCTCCAGGACTGGCTGAACAAGAATCACCAGCGAGATAGCCAGTTCAAACACTCTGAGCTGTAAAGCCTTTAACCTGACCCGAGCCAACAGCTCGTACTGAAGGACAGAACAGAGACAAAGTCAAAGAGGTCCTTGAAGAAAACTCAGAAGGTGTAGATTCACTGGTGGGTTTGGATAGTAAATAAAATGGCTATATTTGAGTTGCAGACATGGAGACCCTTGGTTCCCATCACCACCACCACTGGAAAGGACATCTGAGTTTCTCTGCACTGAACCCTTTCACATCGAACCACTCTGAGTGACTTTGTTTTATATCTCAACCGGTGGGTGGGGGTTCCCTTCAAAAGTAACTTAGATTGTTTTATTGTTACTATAATTATTTTTATAGATTGAGAGCACAGAAAAGGTGAGAGATTCAGAATAATAGATTGGAGATTAGTGTTTGTGGCTCCTGATACTGTAGGTCTGACTGGTGGGCTTAAAAATGGCTGCTGCTACTGTTTTTAGCTATGCTAACATACTGTAGTCCACGGTCCAGATAACAGTGTGTCTTACAATGTCAGAAACTACATAAGCAAGTCTGTTAGAGATTACTGAACAAGTCCACATAGTTTGAGGAAAGTTAAAATGACTTAGGGTTTGGTTAGCAGCAGTTTACATGATGCTAAGTTGCTCCATACACACAGCCGTTATTGGTAGTTAGCTACGTAGCTCCAGTGCAAAAGAAGCACAATTCAGACACTAAATGTGTCTTTGCTTATAAACTACCCTGTAGAATGTGGTAAATCTGTGTAAATGTGATTTTTCACCAACTTCCTCACTTTTTCTGTGAATAAATACAGGCTGTTTAAACCCAGTTTCTGGAGGAGGGTGGGCTTGAACATGTCTCTAATGGTGCACCATATGTGCTGTTCCTCGTTTGAGGAGAGTTTTTCAGGGTAAATTGGTTTGGGTTGCAGAGAAGGTAGTTTTTAATGCCATATGTCTCTCAGATACACAAACATCAACTGCTGTTTGGTGCATGTTTGTGTGTGGTTTTACAGTTTTCATGATTTATCAGTTTAATGCACCTTCCGGAATGTAAATCTCCATGCTGACATCTGAAATAAAACAGTTTTATTTAAATTGATATTAGTGAAATATTATGTGTTTTGGATGTATATATATATATATATATATATATATATATATATATATATATATATAAATGATAATATTTATATACTGTTTTCTCTCTGTAATGTTCTCAATGTGAGTCTGTAGGCAGCAGAGACATAGTCTCCCTCTCTCGATTGATGGGCAATCACTCCTATTGTAACCTCCTCATTTCCAGTACACTAGCCTATATTAGGAAGTGTGAAGATCCAAGTGGAGGTTCATGAAGAAACCAACATCGTTGTGCTCCACATCAAGGGTCTCAACATCACCAAGGCATTGCTACTAGCCTCAGCAGAAGCTAAAGGTCAGGTTCTATGTGTGCTGGAGTATCCTGCCTACCAGCAAATTGCTCTTGTGAGTGACATCAGTGCTGAAGTAGGGTGGCACATATGTTATTGAGCTAGAGTTTGTGCACAAACTCTCAGAGATTCCATGGGTTTTATAAAAGCACCTACCAGACCAGGGAAGGAGTTCAATTACTTTATCAATAACCAAGGTTAAACCTAAAGATAAAGAAGGACATCAGCTGATTATTAGGATGTTACAGTGTATCATAAATATTCAAAGTTACAAAAAAGTTTCAATTTTTTTTTAATGGCAAAATACACCATTCGAGTTGTAAAACAGACCATATTGAATGAACTGCTGAATGAAATGTTATGACATCAAAAGCAGTATATATACATATACCATATAAATGTACAGCTGTTGAGGCACAGTTTAGGGCAACCAAACAGAACAGAGCTCCTTTACATATACGTTTTCCATCTCGAGTCTTAAAAAGAGACATGCCTCGGCAAAAATAAAAGAATGTATTAGTAAATTCGAACTTTTATTTTGAAATCCAAAATGGCGGCGTCGCTCAGACGCTGGGTTTTTAAACGCACAATGAGCAAATTCTGCTGTAATATTTACATTTTCTAATAGCAAAAATTACTACATTGACAACACACCGGGCTGTATATTAATTAATATGAATATTAAAATAATAATATAATTTGTCCTCCCACGATGCTTCACGGTTAACGCCGTTTTTATTTTCACTTTCACTATTTTCTCCTGACAGCAGCTTCACTTCACCTCCAGCTTCCAGACAAACAGCAGTGAGTAATATACACGGGTTTATCATATTTATGCAGTTATAATTTATATAATTTAACAGAGGGAGCAGCTGGTCTTAGAGTAGCTTCGCAAAAAAAAGCCTGTTTTTGAATGTAGTCAGATTTGCTGTGTCACTGTGGCTTTGTTTTGTGTGGTTCAGTCTTCCTAATGGCTTAAATGTGAAAGTAGATCATTTATCACGAAACTAACATTAAAGTGTTTAGTAAAGGAGGTTAAATGTGAGGTAAATTACACATGAAAAGCATTTAAGTCTGTATTTTCACGATAGTTTCTTTATAAAGTTTACCAGTTCATGTTTAAAGGAAGTAAAAGTGCAGTAACTCAGAACTTCACCCCACAGTTCTACTATGGCAAAAGATTAAAGGGCCCATATTCATTCATTCATTCATAACTGGTATGTCTTTAGTTGATACGTAATGTTGCATGAAGTCCACACAGTTTATATAGGGACAGTATGCTGCAAAAACAGCCCATATTGAATGAATTGTTTTCAGGTAGCCAGGAAAAGTAGCACATTTGCATATACCTGTATAACAACAGTTATACTATGGCAAAACATTAAAAGGTTATTCATGACTGATATTACTTTGGTTGATAAATAATGTTGCATGAAGTGTATATACAGACACTATGCTGCAAAAACAACTCATATTGAATTTGTTGTTTTTGTGATGTCAGGAAAATCAGCATATTTGCATACAGCTATATATTCTGTCTATAAAACTTTGGTGCCGTGCATTCACACTGAAAGTTTCTGGGGTATTTTCAGCCTAAGCTGCTTTCTGAATTAGGCACAAAACAATGCAGCCAATCATAACAGCTCCAATGTCGATGTTGATTCAGCCTAGTTAAATTAGGAATTTAATGTATCGAACGTCAGAATATTGTAAAAGTATAATACTTTCCATACATCCTGCTGCCCTAAATGTAGTCCTTGTGCACGTCTCTTCCTTGTCTCAGCAGTTCTTGACTTTCTCCCAGTAGGCCATGTACCACTTGGCTCTCCTTGTGTGGCTTTCGACTGCTTTGGCTGGAGTTGCCCACATCATCAAAGAAGATGAGCCTTCATTTCCAGTTGCAACAAACGGACAGCCATTCCCATGGAACAAGATGAGGCTTCCACAGACTGTCTCGCCCCTCCACTACGACCTCCTCATCCACCCTAATCTCACGAGCTTAGATTTTTCAGGAAGTGTGAAGATCCAAGTGGAGGTTCATAAAGAAACCAACATCGTTGTACTCCACAGCAAGGATCTCAACATCACCAAGGCAGCTCTGCTGGGCTCAGCTGAGGGTCAGGTTCTGAGGGTGCTGGAGTATCCTGCCTACCAGCAAATTGCTCTTGTGAGTGACACCACGGTGCTGAAGAAGGGTGGCGTATATGTTATTGAGCTAGAGTTTGTGGCCAAACTCTCCGAGAGCTTCCATGGGTTTTATAAAAGCACATACCGGACCAGGGAAGGAGAGGAGAGGTAAGGAGACCTACATGTCAACACAGCTCTATCAAAACAATGAGTGCATATCCTAATACAGTGTGCTTTCTAGAGATGTAATGAGTTTTTGAGTAGTGGTTATCAATATGTACATTGGTCTCATCTGTAAATTAGGTACATACTGGGGGAAAAGGAGCATACGGAGGGTGTTGTCCTACTGCGATGATTAAATATGTTACTGACATTGAAGACTGTGTTTGTAGGGTTCTGGCCTCCACCCAGTTTGAACCAACAAGTGCACGTGCGGCTTTCCCTTGTTACGATGAGCCGGCCTTCAAAGCTAACTTCTCCATCCGCATCCGCCGAGAGAGCAGACACATCTCCATCTCCAACATGCCAAAGGTACAACTCACAAACCTAAATGTAAACATCAATAGACGCTGGGTCTCCTACTCAGGGATTGTGTAGGGATAATATATTTTACCCAATTATATGCTTCTAAGTTTGTAGCAGCAGTTTGGGAAAGAACTCTTTCCTGTTCCAGCATTATTGTGTCCCTGTGCACAAATCTAGCTTTATGTATCTATTTGGTCGGATGAGTTTGTGTGGAGGAACTCCGTTGGTCTGCATGGATCCGTACCGTATGAACTAATATGGCCATAGTGAGCCTGGCCTTCTCACGAGTGGAGGTCACAAAAGGAGGGGAAATGGTTTATGGTTTTGGAATGGGATATCCAACGTGGTCATATGTGTGCGATCTACAGGTGCTCACATGTTGTTTGCCATATAGTGTATCTTGAAAGTGGAAGGAAGCTAGTAAATACATTTCAAACAGCCCACACCCAAAAGTTCCAACCGAGGCAGCTGTAGGTTTATATATACAAAAACAATAAAAACAATATCCAAACATTTAGTAATTCATTTAAATGGGGGCGTCCAGGTTTGCCCAGAGCTTGTCAGAAACAAGAGATATTAGTTTGTTTAATATTTGAAGCTTTGTAATTTATTATTAAGTCGATATATGATCTAATGAGATATGGGTCTGACTCCTGTTCTGTGTATGTAAGCCTTTATTTTGTCTTCTTCCAGTTGAGGACGCTGACGCTTCCTGGCGGCCTGTTTGAGGACCAGTTTGACGTCACTGTGAAGATGAGCACGTACCTGGTGGCCTTCATCGTGTGTGACTTCCTCTCCATCAGCAAGAACACTGGGCATGGGGTCAAGGTCTGAACTGCCTCAGCTGATCTCTTCTCTCCTTTCCTTAAGCACTATAGCGGTGGTCACCTGCTCAACCTCTGTCGACAGAGGGACATTACTATAAAGATAATCTAATAGCTGATCTGATTGCTGCTTCAGAAGTCCTTGAGATAAAGGAGATGTACCTATACAGTGGTTTTCCTAAACATGTTTATTGTATAGATTCGATTTATGCACAGAACACTAAACAAACTAAACTAAACAAGGGTCCCTACAGTCCTGCACTTTCGTCACTGTGTATATGTGTTACTCTGATGCTCTGGATGTTTAGCAGTGTTGTTGATTTGCTGTGCTGTTGATGTGGCTGTGGTCAGATCTCAGTGTACGCCGTACCAGAGAAGATAGACCAGGCTGAGTTTGCGCTGGACGCTGCAGTGAAGCTGCTGGACTTCTACGATGACTACTTTGACATTCCCTACCCTCTCCCTAAACAAGGTACATACATGTAGAGCTGTTTCATACTGCTGTATCCATTCATAGATATATTAAACTGTGGTGGTTATCTAATTGAATAGTAGTACTTATTTCCTGACACTTCTGTTCTTTCCTCTGTGCTGCTGTAACATTGTAAATTTCCCCATTGTGGGATCAATGAAAGATTATCTTATCTTACATTTATACAGTATTACTACTAAACTACTAGTACTAAATGGTTATATATATATATATATTTATATTATCTTTTTATATATATGTTAGATATTTTTATCTGTATTTTGCTATTCTTTTTTGTGGGTACTTTAACTAACAAACAAACAATCAACTATAAAACTATCATATGCAGTAACATATATATATATATATATATATATATATATATATATATATATATATATATACACAGTCCTGTGCAAAAGTGTTTTTTTTTGGTTTTTTTTTTGAAGGGGGGCTTTTTAGTATTTTTTTTTTTTTTTATTCTCCATGTTCTATTAATCTACAGGGTTTTATGAGGTGATAAAAGTCTCTCTAGAGAGAACAAAATTGTAATAATTTTTTAATTCCACTGTTTATTAATAATAATTTAGCAATACATTTATTTGCCAAATGTAACACATTTAACATTTATGTGTTACATAAATATATAATATTACCTAATATTTTTCATAATGTGTTAAATGTTAATATACAGATATTCTGCATTAGAATTAACAGACAAATGCTAATTTTAATATATTTAATATATAATATTTGCATGTGTTAATTTGTTGTCCAATTTTAATACAGTCAGTTGTTGCTTTAGCACCATGTATCTCTTTCTGGTTTTAGATCTCGCTGCGATCCCGGACTTCCAGTCGGGTGCAATGGAGAACTGGGGGCTGACCACTTACAGAGAGACCGCCCTGCTCTTTGACCCCCACAAGTCATCTGCGTCTGACAAGCTGGGAATCACCATGGTCATAGCGCATGAGCTCGCCCACCAGGTTACTGTTATACTGGATTCTATATGTATGTGTGTTTTATATTAAAGGCATAAGGTGTTTTATATTGAAGGGAAATATGGCTGTTATAAACATCATAACACATAAAGTTCACAAAATGTCCTAGCAAATATGGAGAGGCATGTTTAAACCAGGCTGTGTAATTTCCGCAGTGGTTCGGTAACCTGGTGACGATGCAGTGGTGGAACGATCTCTGGCTGAACGAGGGATTCGCCAAGTTCATGGAGTTTGTGTCTGTAAACATCACCAACCCTGAGCTGCAAGTGGTGAGGCGTCTTTAATTTATTCTGTTAAATATATAGCCACCAAACCAGGCTAAAATATAGTAAGCGTAGGCTGCTGTAAGTCGCAGAGTAAAGCCTGAGATAATCATTTAAAAGTCAGAGTCAGGAGTTCTTCTGACTCACTCTTGTGATTTGAAGTGGTCTGAAAAGTTGTTTCCCCTCAGTGTACCTGAGACAACCACTCGGAATTCCTGTGGCACCAACTCATGCTGACTGTGAAGCTAGCCACTAAGCTAAAGGCTAATAGATAAATACGACCATGCTAGCCTGCGTGTTAAACTTTCTGTGTTGTGTTTTTTTTAATTAAACTTTTTTATTCATGTCCGTCCCTCTGCATGTTCATGTGCTGCAGGAGGACTATTTCTTGGAAAAGTGCTTCGAGGCAATGGAGGTGGATTCTTTAAGCTCCTCCCACCCTGTGTCCACCCCCGTGGAGAACCCAGCTCAGATTCAGGAAATGTTTGATGACGTTTCTTATGACAAGGTAAAGCTGTTGGAGAATGTGATAATTTGGAGGTGCTACGATTGATTTTTGACAGTAATGTTATTGGAGTTTTTGATATTTTGTATTAGTAGGAAAGTTTATTAAAACACTGAATCTTTGAATAAGGTATTTATCTTCATTGTCTTTCTTGTTGGTTAGAAAATGCATAATACAACCCGAAGCAAAATGAAAAAGCTGAATATTTGAATTTTCGACTATCAAAATAATTGTTTGTTGCATCCCTAGTGCTGTCTATACAGGGGTTGGACAATGAAACTGAAACACCTGTCATTTTAGTGTGGGAGGTCTCATGGCTAAATTGGACCAGCCTGGTGGCCAATCTTCATTAACTGCACATTGCACCAGTAAGAGCAGAGTGTGAAGGTTCAGTTAGCAGGTAAGAGCACAGTTCTGCTCAAAATACTGCAATGCACACAGCATTATGGGTGACATACCAGAGTTCAAAAGAGGACAAACTGTTGGTGCACGTCTTGCTGGCGCATCTGTGACGTATGTACATCTGTGATGTATCAAGAGCCACGGTATCCAGGGTAATGTCAGCATACCACCAAGAAGGACGAACCAACATCCAACAGCATTAACTGTAGGATGCAAGCCAGGATCCTGTCTGAAAACGGCTTCTAAAATGTTCTGACCACTGTGCTAACCCGGATTGTATTCAAAAAACATAAAACCACGGCTGCCCAACTGACGCTGTATTGGCCGCAAAAGGAGGCCCTACACCATACTAATAAATGATTGTGGTCTAAAACCAGGTGTTTCAGTTTCATTGTCCAAACCCTGTACATGAAACAAAGACCCCAAGCAAAGGTAAAAAGCTGATAGCTACGTAAGCATGATTGGGTAATTGAGCAATTCATAACCAGAATAATCGATTAGTATTAATAATCAATAAGTTATTTGACTGTTAAAGTTGTTTGTTGCATCCCTAGTGCTAACCCTAGTGTAACTATAACTACAGTGATAACTGTATAACCAGTGATAACTATATCATGTGTCTCTTTACTATGTGGTGGTGAAGCCATGAATGGAGCTATGCAAGTGTAGCTAACAAGTGATGGAGGTTAATATTCCACTTGTAAAAACTGTATACCAAAATTATGACACATATGGTCATTTGTTGTCATTTTTCAGGGTGCTTGTATTTTGCACATGCTGAGGGAGTTCATGACCCCCGAGGATTTTAAGTCTGGCATCGTTCGGTACCTGAAACGCTACAGCTACCAGAACACGGTCAACACACACCTGTGGGAGAGTCTGACCACTGTGAGTGCACATTTGATGAACAGACAGCAGGTTTACATTTCAAGTTAAAACTGGTATTTACTGTGTTGCTCCGGCCCAGTGGCCTGTACTTATTAATATGAACAATCAGGTAGGCATAAACAGAAATGTGTTTTAAAAGCATTAGCATTAGCATTAGCGCTTTGTTGCAGATTCCAGCTTTAAAATGTCCACTGTAGGAGGAATTCAATTTGGGCTCATTCTTCTGACAAAACGTCAAAAGATTACATGGTTCCTCCTGATGGAATCTCAGAAACCTCCATAAATACTCCCAACCAATGCCAACGTCTTTTACAATGAAACTACCTGCAGTTTGCACCACTATTATATTTAAGCATTCATATGTAGAAGTGTTTTACATATCTTCATATTTGTTCATAGTTCTAGTTTATAGTAGTTTATATTTATAACACCGGGTGTGTAAATTTGTGTAAATCTTAAAAGTTGTTTCCCCTCACTGTACATCCAACTACCATTGGGAATTTCTGTGGCGCCAACTCATGCTGACTGTGAACCTAGCCACTAAGCTATAGGCTGATACATAAATACGACCATGCTAGCCTGCGTGTTAAAACCTTCACCCAGGGCAGCTGTAGTCTCTCCAAAGTTCCCTCCACCGTCAGGATATACAGTATAGTCAGAAGGAGGATTTCATAGACTTCAAACTGGAAAGTCCTGCTCTAGAAACTACTCCAGCACTACTGTAGGAGGTAGTGTTGTAGTCAAGGCCGTTAGGTCAGAGTCAGAGTCAAGGCCGAGATCAAGACGAGCCCAGGTGCAGATTTGCCATTGTACATGAGTTTATGTTTGTGTACCACAGAAGCAGCACTCTGAAAGCGAGCTGGACGTTAGGGCGATGATGGAGACGTGGACACTGCAGGAAGGCTTCCCCCTCATAACAGTGGAGGTCAAAGGTCGCCAAGTGCGCCTAACTCAGGAGCGGTACCTGAAGGGCGAGGACACCTCCCGAACTTCTGGGTGATTATTATTATTACGTTATTTGTTTATTGCTAAAATTGATTGTTTGGCACTCTGTATGTTAACCCGTAGAGTTGTTGTGGTTGTTCATTCTACGTTGTGCAGTTACATTTACATTTACAGCATTTAGCTGACCCTCTTATCCAGATTACAGGTAGGCCACTGTAGTGTTAGGAGTTTTTCCCAAGGACTCTTATTGGTGTAGCACAGCATAGTCACCCAGACCGGGACTCAAACCCCAGTCTCCCACATGTGGTGGTGGCTCCCTGGTGGGTAGTGGTGTTATCCACTGAGTTACACCAACCTACACCAATGTTTACATTTTTAATTATGAAGTCATGCTGAAAAGATTGGGCACCCCTGGACAGATGTTTTGTTAATGTCCTAAGTGAAAACAAGTCAACACATCCTTGATTATTCCACACAGTTGTTTATTGGCTGAATTTCACATATTGGGGAAAAAAATCTAAAAAATTTATAGCAACAAAATATGCCATATTTAAGTTTTCACTTAAAAATAAAAAATGCTTGTAAATTGATTGCCCAAACTTTGGCATTCGACTGTAAGGAATATTATATCATGAATCCTTTTTAGGTGAAGTCAGTCATTCTCTAAGCAGAGAATTTAGGTTAGTTTTTTTCCATTCTTGTTTGCACACAGAGGAATTTGGTTTAAGTCATCAGTGAAGTGTCCATAGCTCCCGGGGAACGGTTAGGGGCTTGTTGCCTTGCTCAAGGGCACATCAGTTGTTATTGTTGGGCCAGAGAATTTAACCAGTGACCCTCTGGTCACAAGGCTGGTTCGCAAAACCTCCAGCCCGCAACTGCCCCACTGTCCTGGCTATATGATTTGTTGTTGCAGACAATAAGAAAGGCATGACATATTTTAATTTGAATGTCTTCTGACTTGTAAGTCATTGAAACAAGCTGAGCAATTTTGTGGATAGTGCAAATTCCAAACATCAGTGGAGCTTAGGGTTCCCTGGCTAACTGAGAAATCTCATCTCAGCTGGATGTCTGTTATTTGCTTATGTACAAGTTTCACATTTGGGGGCGTGAATGGTCTGATAGTCTTATGATAACTGCTCTTCTTTTGGAAATAGGTTTCTATGGCACGTCCCGCTGACCTACGTCACCAGTAACACGGCCACTGTGCACCGCTTTCTGCTGAAGACTAAGACAGGTGTGTACAGATGTTTCTGTTTAAAAGCTTTTCAAAGAAATGGACAAAAGTTAATGGACAGCTTTTAGTCTTCAGTACAGCTGGTGCTGTTTATTGCTATGCTGACATACAATGTCTGCACTCATACAAGCAGATCTATTAAAAATGTTTGATTATGCAATTATTAATTATTAGCATTTCACATACTGTCCACAGGTTTTTTAAACTGGGGTTGTAATCTGTTAATAAAGATGTCTCTGGCTGCTTTCAGATGTGCTGTACCTGCCTGAGGAAGTGGACTGGGTGAAATTTAATGTAGACATGAGCGGCTATTACATCGTCCATTATGAGGGGTCAGGCTGGGATGACCTCATCGCTCTGCTCAAACACAACCACACTGCTCTCAGCAGCAACGACCGAGCCAGTCTCATCAACAACGTCTTCCAGTTGGTCAGGTTAGATGTCTGCCAGATTTTACTTGACACAGATAGGCTTACACCATTCCCATTACAGCTTTCTCTGTTTATCCCTTCGTTAGCTCCATTCCGTTTGGCCTGTATTGTGTCTCATTCAAAAATGCATCCAGGCTAAACCCTTGTGAATGGCTGAAGCTAATCTGCTGTAGGCTGAAATGGTGGATGTAAATTTAGCTAGAGTCTACAAATAACAATTTTGACAGGTCCAAATTTTGACTCTTGTTGCTCAGTGTTGGGAAACTGCCACTGGATAAAGCGCTGGACCTGTCGCTGTATCTGAGCCGTGAGACGGAGATCATGCCTGTGACACAGGGCCTCAGCGAGCTCGTCCCACTCTACAAACTGATGGAGAAGAGGGACATGGAGGCACTGGACAACCAGATGAAGGTCAGTCAGGAGAAGAATTTTGTATGGTTGACATACGCAGGTTTTAATTATGATTTGTTTTAAACTTCTTAACCAATTCATATGTGGTTACTCTAATGTGCACATTCTCGTGTTAAAGGGGGTTTCAACATCTAGTCTTGGTTCTAGGCTTGTGGCCACCTTTTGAGTCATGGCATCAGCCGTACATCAGAACTGTAGAGAGATCAGCCACACATCAGAACAGTAGAGACATCAGCCGCACATCAGAACAGTAGAGACATTGTCCAAACATCAGAACACATCAGAAACATCAGTAGAGAAACAGTAGGGGGGGGGGGGGCATAGAGATCCGCCACACATCAGAACAGTAGAGACATCAGCCACACATCAGAACAGTAGACATTGTCCAAACATCAGAACAGTAGAGACATCAGCCACACATCAGAACAGTAGACATTGCCCACACATCAGAACTGTTGTGAGATCAGCCACACATCAAAACTGTAGAGACATTGTCCAAACATCAGAACAGTAGAGACATCAGCCGCACATCAGAACAGTAGAGACATTGTCCAAACATCAGAACAGTAGAGACACTGTCCAAACATCAGAACAGTAGAGACACTGTCCAAACATCAGAACAGTAGAGACATCAACCGCACATCAGAACAGTAGAGACATTGTCCAAACATCAGAACAGTAGAGACATCAGCCGCACATCAGAACAGTAAAGACATCAGCCGCACATCAGAACAGTGGAGACATTGTCCAAACATCAGAACAGTAGAGACAATGTCCAAACATCAGAACAGTAGAGACATTGTCCAAACATCAGAACAGTAGAGACATCAGCCGCACATCAGAACTGTAGCAAGATCAGCCACACATCAGAACAGTAGAGATCAGCCACACATCAGAACAGTAGAGATCAGCCACACATCAGAACAGTAGAGACATCAGCCACACATCAGAACAGTAGACATTGCCCACACATCAGAACTGTTGTGAGATCAGCCACACATCAAAACTGTAGAGACATTGTCCAAACATCAGAACAGTGGAGACATCGTCCAAACATCAGAACAGTAGAGACATCAGCCGCACATCAGAACAGTAGAGACATCGTCCGAACATCAGAACAGTAGAGACATCGCCCACACATCAGAACTGTAGCGAGATCAGCCACACATCAAAACTGTAGAGATCCCCCACACATCAAAACTGTAGAGACATCAGCCGCACATCAGAACAGTAAAGACATTGTCCAAACATCAGAACAGTAGAGACATCAGCCGCACATCAGAACAGTAGAGATCCGCCACACATCAGAACAGTAGAGACATCAGCCACACATCAGAACAGTAGAGACATTGTCCAAACATCAGAACAGTAGAGACATTGTCCAAACATCAGAACAGTAGAGATCCGCCACACATCAGAACAGTAGAGATCCGCCACACATCAGAACAGTAGAGATCCGCCACACATCAGAACAGTAGAGACATCGCCCACACATCAGAACAGTAGAGACATCAGCCACACATCAGAACAGTAGAGACATCGCCCACACATCAGAACTGTAGCGAGATCAGCCACACATCAAAACTGTAGAGATCCCCCACACATCAAAACTGTAGAGACATCAGCCGCACATCAGAACAGTAAAGACATTGTCCAAACATCAGAACAGTAGAGACATCAGCCGCACATCAGAACAGTAGAGATCCGCCACACATCAAAACTGTAGAGACATCAGCCGCACATCAGAACAGTACATAGTCCAAACATCAGAACAGTGGAGACATTGTCCAAACATCAGAACAGTAGAGATCCACCACACATCAGAACTGTAGAGACATCAGCGGCACATCAGAACAGTAGAGATCCGCCACACTTTAGAACAGTAGAGACATCGCCCACACATCAGAGCAGTAGAGTCATCAGCCGCACATCAGAACAGTAGAGTCATCAGCCGCACATCAGAACAGTAGAGACATCAGCCAAGTGTTCAGTGTGTGAGGTTATTGTCATATTGACTTTGTTCAGGGCTACATCGTGCACCTGTTCAGTAAACTCATAGACCGGCAGGTGTGGACCGATGACGGTTCGATGTCTGAGAGGATGTTGCGCAGCTACCTGCTCCTCTTCGCCTGCGTGAGAGGTCACCCGCCCTGTGTCTCCACCGCCACCCAGCTCTTCAACAAGTGGAAGGAGTCTGACGGCAACATGAGGTCAGAGCTTATATCATGATCCTAATCTGATGTGCTGCTATACTATAATTGGTTGCTGCACTCCTTCAGGAGTCGATTCACCCATTCAGATAGTTCTGCATTATTAAATGATAAGATAAGATAAGAAAAGATAATGCTTTATTAGTCCCACAGTGGGGAAATTTACCGTGTTACAGCAGCAAAGGGATAGAAAGGTACTCAGTACAGAAAATAAGAACAGAACAATATAAACATTATAAATAATAAAAGTCAAAACCATTTTATTTACAGATAATTGCAAAATATTTACAGAAAAATTGCACATTTATTCTTTATTGCACATGGGGAATGGAAAAAATGCACATTGTTAGCATTGCACATTATGCTACATAGAAAACAATGTGTGCTGAGTGTGTGTAGTTAAGTGTGTGTGTGTGTGTGTGTGTGTGGTCCTGTGAGTGTGTATAGTTAAGTGTGTGTGTGTGCGTGTGTGTGTGTTCCTGTGAGTGTGTATAGTTAAGTGTGTGTGTGTGTGGTCCTGTGAGTGTGTATAGTTAAGAGTGTGTGTGCGTGTGTGTGTGGTCCTGTGAGTGTATATAGTTAAGTGTGTGTGTGTGCGTGTGTGTGTGGTCCTGTGAGTGTGTATAGTTAAGTGTGTGTGTGTGCGTGTGTGTGTGGTCCTGTGAGTGTGTATAGGTAAGTGTGTGTGTGTGCGTGTGTGTGTGGTCCTGTGAGTGTGTATAGTTAAGTGTGTGTGTGTGCGTGTGTGTGTGTTCCTGTGAGTGTGTATAGTTAAGTGTGTGTGTGTGCGTGTGTGTGGTCCTGTGAGTGTGTATAGTTAAGTGTGTGTGTGTGCGTGTGTGTGTGGTCCTGTGAGTGTGTATAGTTAAGTGTGTGTGTTTGCGTGTGTGTGCGGTCCTGTAAGTGTGTGTGTGCGTGGTCCTGTGAGTGTGTGTAGTTTAAGTGTGTGTGTGTGTGTGCGTGCTCCTCTGGGAGCAGTGCTGGTTGTAGAGTCTAACAGCAGCAGGAAGGAAGGACCTTCGATACCGCTCCTTCACACACTTGGGGTGAAGCAGCCTGTCGCTGAAGGAGCTGCTCAGTGCTGCGAGAGTCTCATGCATGGGGTGGGAGTCGTTCTCCAGCATGGATGCCAGCTTGGCTAACATCCTCCTGTCTCCCACCACCTGCACTGGGTCTTCCCAGGACAGAGCCGGCCCTCTTTATCACTTTGTCCAGTCTCTTCCTGTCTGCCGTCGAGATGCTGCTGCCCCAGCAGACCACTCCGTAAAAGATGGCAGATGCCACCACCGTATCAAAGAAGGTCCTCAGGATACTCCCTGCACTCTAAATGACCTCAGTCATTGGTAGAGATGTAGACTGTTCAGCATGGTTTGGTTTGAAATGGTCTGTTGTGAATGAGCTTAGAGGTTAGAATTGTCAACAGTGGTCGTCCATGTCTCAAAGCTCCCTCACAGAAAGCTATTACGTGGAATAGTCACCAGTGAACTGCCTGATGTCTGAGACATTGTTTTCCAATAGTGGCGTGAAGGTTTAGGTGTATTGGGTTGGGTTTATTTTTTAAACCCATATGTGGTGGAGGGGTACGTGGATGGTATTCCTAGACAAGCTAGTCCCAAAATAACCATGATTACCATTGCATATAAAAACTTGTATACCTACATGTATATACATGATACACACCTGTAGCTTCACTGGTGGGTAGTATATAAAATGGCTATATACAGTATGCATGTGGTAGACACCCCTGGTTCCCATCACCACCACTGTAAAGAAATCCCAGTAAGTCTCTAGAGATAAACATTTTACATGGAATCACTCTGAAGTGGTTTGTTTACATCTCAGCCACCAACTTAGGAAGCCATTTTAATACGAACCCTTATTTAAATGACCTTATTTATGTGGACTCTTGTCTGCAAACGTGCTGGCCACACCATTTGTCAGAACTCTCCAGAATGCTCCCCAACTCAGGACCACTTCAGGAGCTTGGTGGTACGGTGCATTATACTGCTGGGATATCCCATCATTGTGGGGGTACATGAAGTCCATTAAGTTTGACCTTGGTTCTCCTTCCGTTGCACACATGGTAACAGGAGTGACCAGTCAGTACTCCACCAGAGAGATGCTGGAAGAGGTGTGTGTTAACAGCCAGTCTCTTAAACTGATACAGCAGAACCAACACCATTGTAAGAACAGCTACTGTACTGCGGGGGCGGACTGTATGCCTGGAGCTTGATGGTACTGTGCATTATACTGCTGGAATATCCCATCATTGTGGGGGTGCATGAAGTTTATGAAGGGCTACACATGCTTATCAAGCAGTGAAACTTGGCAGGCACCGGTCAATGGTGTGTTTAGGCGGTGGACCAAACCCAGACAGTGTGGAAACACCACCAACCTACACAGTGCTTTGTGGACAACTGGGGTAAGTGGCTTCATGGGATCTGCGCCACACACAAAACCTACCATCAGCCTGATAGAACGGTACCATGACTCATCCGTCCTCTAAAGTCCAGGTAGCAACCTCACAAGCCCAGGTGAGGCAATGTGTCTGGTGTTGTGGTGTTAACCAAGGCACCCTGGTGGGTCTACTGCTCCCAAGTCCCATGAAGTGGAAGAATTCTCCACTGACCTTTACACATCATTACAGGCGGTTCTGTTTGTTTCTCCACAGTCTCCCCAACGACGTCAGCCTTGCGGTGTTTGCAGTTGGTGCTCGTACTGCAGAGGGCTGGGACTTCCTGTTCGAGAAGTACCGTGAATCCCTTTATAATTCACTAAAAAGCCGAATCAAATCCGCCCTGTCCATCTCTCCTCTCGCTCACAAACTCAAATGGTGAGTCTTTTCAAAGAGCAGATAAGAAACGAGTCACATGGAGTCACTTGTTCACACTTCAGTCATTCTATCAGCCCTTTCTAATCCTCTTTCTCTAGGATGATGGAGCAGAGTTTGGAAGGCTCAGTGATGAAGACGCAGGACCTGCCATACGTGGTAACATCAGTCAGCAGGAACCCTAAAGGCCATAAACACGCCTGGGACTTCCTGAGGACCAACTGGCACTCGCTGGTGAAGAAGTGAGTGGAAATAATCACTGTTTAAAAGCTCCTTGTTTAAAAAAGTACTACATGTTTGGTGCCGTTGAGCTACACGCAAAAACCAGGCTTCAGGATGTCTATTTTTACAGTATGTCATACACTGTTAGTAACCACATACGCATTTAATGATATCATTGAACAACTCAGCACAAAGTTGGAGGTAAGATTTGCACCAGAGGTTTCAAACTAAAGGCCCAAGAGACAGCACCATATGTGCTGTCATGACTGCTTCATCCAAAACTACACTGTTCCGAATGTAAATTTAAAAAAAGTGTTAATACTGAGACATTTTATTGTTGTTGTAAAAACATGTACCTATTTTGAATTTAATGCCTGCAACACGTTTTAAAAACAGTTGGTACAGGTTCATGTTGACAACAGTTGGTTTAACAGCACTTTGTAAGCATTTGGGAACTAAGGAAACGATTGCTATAGTTTATAGCATTTTTGCCTGGTATAGGATTTCAGCTGCTCGAGAGCTCTGGGATATTAATGTCTTTAATGGGTGACTGCTCTGAACTGCAGGCAGGTTGCCCATGCCATGTACACCAATGATCCCCCATACTATCATGGACGATGGCTTTTGAACTGTGCGCAGATAACAAGCTGGATGGTCCCTCTCTTCTTCAGCTAGGAGGACGTGGCCTCCATGAATCCAAAAACAATTTCATATTTGGAATTTTCAAACCGCAGGATATTTTTTTCCACTTCACGGGAGTCCATCTTAAATGAACTCGGGCCCAGAGAAAGTGGCAGCGTTTCTGATTCTGTCCTGGTATACCTGGTTTCTTCTTTGCATGGTAGAGTTTGAGAAGTTTGGTTTTGGGAAGTGTTCCTGAGCCCATGCAGTGTGGAAGTGGGACATTACCAAATCGTCTCTGTGTTCACTTATGCAGAGCTTTCTCTGGATTCTCTGAATCTTTTAATGATATTTTATAACATAGATAAGAAAATTCTTTTTCTTAAAAAACTCTCTGTGGCACTTTTGTTTTGTTTTTTTAAATATCAGTCATGCCTATTTTCCACTTATTTCCAGTTCACCTAGTTAGTTTTGTTATGTTCCACCAGGTTTTTTTTTTTTTAAGTTTACCAGTCTTGTTTTCCCAGACCCCGTCTTTTTTTAAATGTGCAGCTGGCCTTAATTCATAACGGGCATATCCATTCAATCATTCATTCATCTTCTAAGCAACTTATCTGCCTGGGACCCGATCAGCCTTCATGGATTTATGGTTGGAGGGAATGTATATATTTCCTGAACTCTTTCTATTCTCTCCTGCGATTTGTGATTGAGCTTTATTAGTTATTATGTAATAAGTTTGCCTGCTCTAATGACTTTCCACAACAAATCTGTCTTCAGGTTTGACCTTGGTTCTCCTTCCGTTGCGCACATGGTAACAGGCGTGACCAGTCAGTACTCCACCAGAGAGATGCTGGAAGAGGTGTGTATTAAAAGCCTGTCTCTTAAACTGATACAGCTCAACCAGCACCATTGTTAGAACAGCCACTGTGCTGTGGGGATGGACAGTATGCCAGGACTCTCTGGTGGGAAATGTGTGCTTTGGGAAATCTGAAGCATGCAAATCCATTTTGGTAGAAAATGAGCTTAATGGGCCGCTGCATAATGGGTCATTCATGCACAACCTTTGCAACATGTATTTAGAATTCTAATAAAATATAAAGACGACATAATCGTCACGTTCTTCCCCATCCATGTCTTCTCATAACCACATACCGAACTGAGCCAGCAATAGTTTGAAATCCAGTGACCCACACTGAGGAACAGGACTTCATGATCAATGTACGGAAATGCCTTAAACACTACCGACACTGCGGGAATGTTTGATTTAGCCAATTCTCATTATATCAGTCATCGCCACTGAATTATACGCAACAGGCCATAACTCAAATATAACGCTTTCTTCCATCAGATCCGGGGTTTTTTCAATTCCCTAACTGCTGAGACTGGTGCAGAGCTGCGCTGCATCCAGCAGGCTCTGGAGAACGTGGAAGAGAACATCCGCTGGACTGACAAGAACCTCCCGCTCCTCCAAGCTTGGTTGAACAAAAACTACCCGGAACCAGCCCAGCTGGATGACCAGTTCAGACACACAGAGCTGTGAAGCCTGTGAGCGCACAAGATCTGATCCGAGTCAACATCTAGCACTGAGTGACGGAACCACGAACCTATCAACAGTGTGCTCAGTGTGTTTGAGAAGTAGTGGTGGTTTAGAGAATGGTGAAATTGGTGAAAGTGTGTGATTGGTTTGAAAGACACACTAATGGCTTTAAAGAAGAATTTTCCTCCAAATTTCTTCATTATTAAATAATTACGATTTACATGAAGTCAGAGTGGTTTGATGTGAAAATTGCAGCTGCCCGATGTCTTGATTTGTGTCGTAGACATCATGACCCCTGGTCCCATCACCACCTCTGTAAAGATATAAGTGAGGTCCTCTACAGTGAAACACAAACCACTCTGAAGGAAGCATGGATATGCTGGTGACCAGCATAAAGCACAATCAACCAGCATTGGCTGGTCACCAGCAAGGCCAGCATCATGCTGTTTTGTTTGTTTGTTAGTTTGTTTGTTGTTTATTTTTAAAAACATCTTTAGTTAAATAATGAAGAAATGGGGATAGAGTTCACCTCAAACACAACACCTTCCCGAAATAAATTTAAGAACGCCCATTTACACCACTTATAGAAAAAAAGTCTCTCATAATTATGACTTACTATGTGGCTTTTTTTTTCTATAAGTCGGAAGCTTGGTCTTCCATAGAAATCCAGAAGATTCCAACAAATGGGAAAAATTAAATGGAAGCTGATAGCAATGTTTTACAGCCACTTTCCAAACAGAGCTTTTCTTAAAATAAAAAAGTTTTAAAAAAAATAAATAAATAAAATTAAGGAGTAAAATGTATTTACCCACAGAAAAGGTGAGATAATCAAATGAACAGTTTGGCAAACCAGACTTGCTTCCTGATACTGTATGTATGTATGTGACTGCTGGGCTTCAAAACGGCTGCTACTACTCTTTTTAGCTATGCTAACATACTTTAGTCCACAGTTACGATGCACAGTGCGTCTTACAGTGTCAGAAACTACATCAGCAGGTCTAATTAATATTACTGAACAAGCCCACACGGGCTGAGGGGAGTTTAAATGAGTCAGGAAGTAGTTTGCTAGCAGATGCTAAGTGGCTACATGCACATAGCCTCTATCGCTAGTTAGCTATGTTAGCCTTGTAGCTTCAGTGCAAAAGAAGCAAAACTCGGACACTAAATGTGTCTCTGCTGATCGTCTACATTATGGTAGGTGGGTAAATGTCTGTAAATGTGATTTTTCTTTGACTTCCTCACCTTTCCTGGAAAAAATACAGGCTGTTAAACCCACTGTCTGTAGGAGGGTGGGCTCGACACCATATGTGCTGTTCCCCATTTAAGGGGTTTTGTTCAGGGTAAATTAGTTTGTGTGTTGCACAGATTGTGGTTCTATTTCTCTCGGACACACAAACATAAGCTACTGTTTTGTGAGTGCTTTTCTTCTTCTTCCTTACCTTTTTCATGATTTTTCATTTTTAATGCACCTTCAGAACTGTAAATGTTCATGCTGACACCTGAAATAAATGTGGATACTCCTATTTTTCCTCAATACTTGGAAATAAAATGTGTTTGGAAGTAATGTGCATTTCAGGCCTGTATCACTGAAGCTGATTATTTTCTCTACACTGCAGCAGTCCAACAGTTTTATGAGTTCATAATGACGAAGTGTCATATTTGTAAAAGGGGATCGCTCCTCAGTGGCTTGATCTGGTGTGCAACTCTTGTTCAGGTTTCAAAATGCACCGTTCACACTCTAATCCATACATGAGAAGTGAGTTTACAAATTAAACTCAATGTTGTTGTGATGTCACAAAAACCTACACTCACATATAGTAGTGGAGTACAACAGTTAAGCACACTGATGCTAAAGTTACAAGGAGTTTTTAAGCTGGACTGCTAAGTGAATGCAGTATAGTACAGACCCTAGGCTTTTGGACCTGCACCTTATTTAGTGCTGCTATATATGTAAATATATCAGTCCTAAAGTCACAGTCCATATATCAGCATCTTTCTTCAGATAGAACAAAGACAGGTTCGAAATAAGATGGGGAAGAGGGGGAATTAAAATTACGATTTTGATATGCAGGTCCACCCAAACGTAAAGCGTACATCCACCCTAGATTTCTGAAAAAATATCATTCACAGATATAATAGGGATATCGCGGGATGAATCACAGGTACTGAAACTTGAGTATTACATGTCAACAAGGAGTTTTGTGCAAATGTTTGAACCTTTTTTGTGTTAGGTGTTAGTTTTGTTTTTTTTTATTGTTTTTTTTAAGTAAAATAACATTTACATCCTAATCAGAGTGGTATTTCACAAAGCAGGTTTTCTCAGATTAGCCAGTTCACTTAAGCCAAACGTCAAGTGTGTCCTATTGAAAAATATCTGAGGAAAATTCCTCATTGATTATCCTAGACTATAAATGCACAAGCAGGTGTTTATTTGCTGAATTACAACAAATATTGGAGAGGAGCAGATTCTATCTCCCCACAACCCAGCAAATAGACGTGTGTTACAGTTTGCAGAAAAGAGCAGTATTTAAGTTTGCCTCTATAGGAGTGTGTTCACTTATTTTAATACAGAACAATCCGCTCGCCATTTGCCTGTGTTCAAACATTTACATACACTAATATGCAAATATTGTAAATTTCAATAATAACAGACTTAAAGCCAACTCTTTAAAGACGGTAAACTTCTATTGCCTTTAATTGAGAGGTTCGGTGTGTTTAGTCTTAGCCAACAGGGGGCGCTACTGTATCATTACAACTCAGCTTATGTGCAACCATAACACAATTGAACCTGTATGGGTGGTTGGATCAAGCCTGGGATCATGTTTGCTACGATGATAGCCTGTTCAGGGGGCAGAACAATCAGAAATCTTAATGTAACACTATCAAAAGGTCTGTTTTCTTTTTTAGACACTGAACAACAAGCATGTTGCACACGCTGAATGTATAAGTGGAAGCTTCAAGTTCTTTTTTTTTCTCCCCCCGTTGGCACAGAGAACCCTGCACTCGTTCCTCTACCCACCATTGTCTAACAACCACTGGCTGCTGACGGCAAGCACTGCACATAGGGGGGACTGTGGTACAGGCTCCACACAGGCACAGTCAGGTAGGCCAGATGTGGCTGGTCTGTGAGCTGATGTTGGTCTGGGCGATAAAGTCTCGACTCAGGATGCTCCCTGTCTGTGTATGCACGCAGGGCAGCAGTGGAGCGTGTCGTGGATGAAGAGGTCGCACTCCGTACAGAACACGCTGCTGCAAGCCGGACACATGAACACCTGTACAGAAAGAGAGCGAGAATTAAAGGTGATTTTAAAACAACTGATGTATAATAAATTGCGATAAAGAGATTGTTATAAAGTGGTTATGAATATGCTGCCCGTCTGAGAGGTCTGAAATCCCTCTTTAGGGGCAAAACCAGAGACCAGAAACCACCTAATCTAATAGGAAGCTGTAAAGAGATCAAATTAAAGACATCGATAATACCCACACTTTTGTCCTTTAACTCTCCTTGACAGGCCTGGCAGAACCTAAAAAAGAGGAAAAGAGTGATGAGAAAGAATAAATGAGAATAAACCTTAAAATAAAATACAAAAATATGTACAATAAAGAGACATGCAATCATTGATCATCTTTAGCTGCCCGCTGAAACTTAACATACCACCCATATGTATAGTCATGTCAACAGTGGTGTGGGGTGTATGCTGGTCAGTGTTACTTACATATACAGGGGTTGGACAATGAAACTGAAACACCTGGTTTTAGACCACAATCATTTATTAGTATGGTGTAGGGCCTCTACAATACAGTGTCAGTTGGTCTTGGGAATGACATATACTGCGTCCTGCACAGTGGTCAGAGGGATTTTAAGCCATTCTTCTTGCAGGATAGTGGCCAGGTCACTACGTGATGCTGGTGGAGGTTCGTCCTTCTTGGTGGTATGCTGACATTACCCTGGATACCGTGGCTCTTGATACATCACAAAGACTTGCTGTCTTGGTCACAGATGCGCCAGCAAGAACGTTGCACCAACAATCTGTCCTCTTTTGAACTCTGGTATGTCACCCATAATGTTTGTTGTGCATTGCAGTCATTTTATGAGCAGAACTGTGCTCTTACCTGCTAACTGAACCTTCACACTCTGCTCTTACTGGTGCAATGTGCAGTTAATGAAGATTGGCCACCAGGCTGGTCCAATTTAGCCATGAGACCTCCCACACTAAAATGACAGGTGTTTCAGTTTCATTGTCCAACCCTTGTATCTGATAGGGCATATGTGTATACCTGCTTGTTGGTGTAAACCGGTCCCTTTACCTCAAGACATTTCCTGCACCCGTTTGAAATTTAGGTGTGAATTCAACAAGGTGGATCCTACTTGGTAAATACCCGATGTGGTCAAAAGTATGAGGACACCTGTCCCATTTACTGAGTTCAGGTGTTCTAGTCGGACACATCGCTGTTAAAAAATTTCAAGCACATGAAGTCTCCACAGACAAGTAGATTGAGATGTAGTGAGTTAAAGTGAGTTTCATAAGATAAATTTTACTGGGAGAGGAAGAGCCACATTTGTCACAAGTCAAACTGTGAAATGTCCATCATGCTAGATGCTGTTGTTGAAAGGGGAGCATCCAGAAGCCACAACAGCTCAACCACAAAGTGGCAGACCACATAAACTCACAGACCAGGGTTGCTGAGTGCCAAAGTATGTACCGGGTGAACAGAGCTAATCCTTTGTTGCATCACACACACTACAGACTTCCACATCGACTCTGGAAGCAACACTCAGAGAGTTTTGAGTTTTGTGAAATGGGTGAAGAGCCGGACACAAGCCACGTGTCTGCTGAAGTTGTGTTAAGCAGGCCATCAGTGGAGCAGCGGAAACGTGTTCTCTGGAGCGCTTTACAATCTGTCAGTCTGATGGACGAATCTGGGTTTGGTGGATGACAGGAGAACGCTACCTACCAGAATAAAGAGTGCCAGTAAAGTTTGGTGGAGGAGGGATAATGGACCAGGGCTCTTCAGTTCCAGCACACCAAGATATTTTACACAATTACATGCTTCTACCTGTGAGCCGTCCCTGTTCCAGCACAACTGTACCCCTGTGTAAAAAGCAAGCCCATAAAGACGAGTCTGGTGCAAAGGAACTCCAGGTGTAATGGTCAGTTGTCCACATACTTTTGGCCATAAAGTGGACTGTGTAATCTTATAAATCATCCTCCTCAGTTTGAAACCTACTCTCATTTTCTGCAAGTCTTTTTCTGCTCTTTGCACTTTGTCCCGAACAGTTCAGGTATCCCGGCTTTGAAGGAATGTTTTCCTACTGTCAACGCACCTGTCTCCTGTGTGCTCCTCCAGGGGGCACTCCTGAAAGGCTTCAAGGGGGAAGAGGTGGTGGAAAGAGCGAGCCAGGTGAGGGGCAGAGACCAGCGTCAAACCTGAAACATGCGCACACATTTCTCACCTGTGCTTGTGAACACTGTAACGGTTTATTAATAACCACAGCAGACAAGTCGACACGTACCACACACTTTACACTCTACAGGCAGCTCCGTGTATTTGGCTCTGCACTGGGGGCAGTAGTATCCACCAAGAGTGAGTTCAGGACCTCCATCCGAACTCTCCAAGTGCCTGAGGATGAGGAGATAGCATTAATAAATGAGAAAGTCATATATTTACTGCTCTGACCAAGAGTAAAATGACCTGAGTAGAGACACCGTAGTGCCAAAAGTATTCACTCGTCTGCCTTCACACGAATACGAACTTGAGTGACCATTCTTAATCCATAGGGTATAATATGATGTTGACCCACCCTTTACAGCTATAACAGCTTCAACTCTTCTGGGAAGGCTTTCCACAAACTTTGGAATGTGTCTATGGGAATTTTTGATCATTCTTTTAGTGAGGGCAGACACTGATGTTGGACGAGAAGGCCTGGCTCTCAGTCTCCGCTTTAATGCGGAGGTGTTCTATCGGGTTGCGGTCAAGACTCCTTGATTTCATGAAGCCCTCCACACACTGCTCTTGAGCTAATCTGAAGGCCACATTAGATTTTGATGACCTCTGTGCACTAGGTGCCTCAGCATCTCCTGACCCCGCCCTGTCGCTCCCAATCGCTTCCACTTTATAATCCCACTGACAGTGGACTGTGGAATATTTAGTAGTGAGGAAATTTCATGACCGGACTTGTTGCACATGTGGCATCCTATCACGGTACCATGCTGGAATTCACTGAACTCCTGAGAGCAACCCGTTGTTCACTAATGCCTGTAGAAGCAGTCTGCATGCCTAGGTGCTTGGTTTATACATCTGTGGCCATGGAAGTGATCGAAAACCTGAATCCAAAGACCTGGATGGGTGAGTGAATACTTTTTGCAATAAAGTGTACAAGAAGCATAATTCAGGAGCATGTGTTTCATGTGTGCATCATATACGGTGTTGCATATTTTTGCAGGCAACACATCCACTGCATTGGTGGAGGAGAAGACTTTGGCTAGAAGCTGCTGTGAAGTTTCTAGATTCCCGCACTGAGATGTTAACAAGTCAATCAGATGATTTGAAATGAAACGGTTTCTAGGCCAAACTGGATCGCAAAGCTTTCACAAAGTAACACCTCAGGCATCAGGTAGCCTATTTGTGACAACTTCATGTAACAGCTGTGAGGGAGCTTTTAGAGGTGAACATCTGGCTCCTATCATCACCACCGTGAACAGCTCTGACCACAGGTTTCTCTAGAACTACGCATTTCACACCAAACCACTCAGAACGACTTTCTTAACCATTAAATTATGCAGAAATTCTTGAACTGCTGAAGTTCCCCTTGTAAACAGTATAGAAAGCTCAACGTTCCCGCCCAATGCACATGTAGCCCAAAAATGCTCATGGCCTTCCCCAGACATGCATTCTCCATACAAGATCCTGTCTGGCTATAAGAGACGAAAAGGAATGAAGCCACACCAAACATGTGACTGCTGCGCAGCTGAATAACGCAAACTAGAAGGTTTCATCCCTGGCATGATCAGTACTTACGACATGCTGAAGGAAGGCTTGGCATCCTGATCAGAGAGGGAGGCTATGATGTGCTGAGGGAAGCCTTAAAAAGAGGGAATCAAACACACATGGTTTCACTCTTATCTGATTTTGGTGATCTTCCTAACAGTTGTGACTCTGTATCTCGCTTTGACACTGCTGAAAAGCCAGGAGAGTAGAAGGGAACAGTTACCCATGCGAATGAGGGAGCATTCGGAGGAGGAGCTGGCGGGAGGCGGCTTCACGTGATACATCAGCAGCTCCTTAAAATGGCTCTCGTCCAGGATCACGTTGTAGCTTCCTGTTGAAGACAAGGGCGCTAATCAAGCTGGAACTGCACAGTATGACAAACATTCGAATTTCAAAATGTATTGGTTCATTCTGTCTACATATGGAAGCTAAGGATGTGTTTTTGTCATGTCAGAGAACAACACAGTTACATACATCTACATGCTCAGCACACAGCAGGTTAGCTCCGCCCACGGACGTTGAAGTTCTATGGTGTGTTTTAGCCCAGACTGCTTTATGCACAAAGCATAATACACAACAGCCAATCAAAACAGAGCTCGTTTACATACAGAGAACCCCATGGTGAACAAGCTAACACATCCTTTACACAATAAATAATAATAAAAGTTTATTTGCTGAATTTATCATAACTGTGAAATGAAAAACATGGACACCTAAAGCCACATAACAGGCTTGTGCAGAAGTGGTGCCACTTTTTAGGCATATAGGTTTTTTTAATCACTTTGATTTAGCAAATAAATAGACACTGAGCAATAAAAGGAAATGACCTATTGAAGTGTGTTAACTGTGGCCTTTCCACTTTTCCATAATCATCAATACATCCCATTTTTAGTCGCAGTATGAAATGGGAGACGGTTTGATTGACGGTTGCTGTTAGCACTTTGCTAACTGGTCATGTAAAAGTGTCCACTTCTTGTTAGCTACTCTCATCACAGACATGTCCTGAGTGACTGACTGCATCTGGGACAAGCACAAACTGATGGTTGAGCACGTACCTCCTGTTTCTCTGGTGAGAATGGTGCAGACCCGCACCTCCGCAGACAGCCCAATAACTGACACTCGGATTTTCAGTGCTTTCAGAGTCTGTCGGAGGGAAGAAGCGTTACTCGAACCAGCTTTCATAATTCAGTCATGTTTTGGCCACAGTCTGTTCGAACATGGTGCCTACTTTGATAAGTTCGTAGATGTTGGCTGGATCGCATGTAGTCAAGCTGCTGAAGATGACCAGGATCTCTCTGCTAGTGTGTCCTGGCATGTGTCTACACACCCGTAAAGATGGAAACACAAGACAGAGAAATAACCACAACTTCCACATATAATTCACACACAAAGAATAAAAGTAGCGACGGTTAAAGCTTGATAAGCAACTACAGTACTGTGCAAAAGTCAGAGACCACCTTTCCATTATTTAGAGAGAGAGAACATACACAATTTTTTTTAGTTTCCTCTTCTCTTGAAATAGGATTTTGAGGTACTGTGCTACCATTGCAGTAGAATGCACAATTTACTCTCCAGTTAACAGTTAAAGTGTCTTTTTTGATTTGAGTGTTTTTGACATCTACGAAACAAGAAAAGATGGACCAGGAAGGAATTACAATTTGGTATATACACAGTGAATACACAAGTGTGGACCTCTAGTTTTAAATACAAGTTTAAAATGAGATTTAGCTATTTAATTTCCAGTCAAAAGAACAAAGCCACTTATTTTTAAAAGTCAAGGTATTTCTGAGGAGAACAGGAAAGATAGTCCACTTGCATATGAGAAGAGAAGAAAATCAAAGGAAGAGACGTGAAAAAGACAGGAGTTTCCAAGCACTCATTATTAGCTACAGAGAAAACAGGATTCCTAACAACCACCTGGATGACCTTCTAAAGCCCCATTAGGACGAGATTAGTTTTACATGGGGAGTTAATGTTACATAATCATTACTTACCCCTGCCCTCTATATTTCTATTCCTCCTGTTAAAACGATTTTGTAAAACTAACCTCATGTATATAAATCCTGTCCAAAACGCATGTAGTTATAAAACTATTCCGCTTTATCCCTGTGGAAAAGGACTGTTACGCCAACGTATGGCGGAGCTCAAGGGGGCACTTAGTTCTGTCAAGCATGGAACACATGCCTCAGGTTTTCCACATTTGTGGCAAAGCTCAGGTACTTTACAACGTACAACAGCGTAATGACAGGTGCAATGCTTCTGGAAGCTTCAGGTAAGTCACAGTGTAAGATACCCTGTAGCCTACATGCATGTTATAAATATGTAGCCTGTTCATTCTCAGACTTTTGGAGGTGATGGCAGTGCGTAAATCGAGCAGCCACTGCCATCTCGGTCATTTACGCCGAGTCCACAAATTTCACAGATGCCCTGTGGTAAATCTACTCTACTCCTCCTCATCGTGTCAAACGAATCCTGGAATAACAGGGATCAACAATGAACTTTGGAGGTGTGGAAAAATATCACCACAGATTTCCAAGTGGTTGGTGTAGCTCAGCGGATAACACCACTACCCTCCAGGGAACCACCACCACATGTGGGAGACTAGGGTTCGATTCCCGGTCTGGGTGACTGTGCTGTGCTACACCAATAAGAGTCCTTGGGCAAGACTTCCAACACCACACTGGCCTACCTGTATTATGATTACCCTTGTAAGTCGCTCTGGATAAGATCTTTAGCTAAATGCCGTAAATGTAAATGTAAATTTCCTTGAAAGAGAATCTCCAGAAAGATTAAAGCTGCAATAAAGTAAAAGTGCAGAGACACTGAACACTAAAAAACAGACATGCTATGTACATGTGTTGAGCCTTCTGGGTATTTTTCCTAATGCTGAAAAATTATTTCCCTTATAAAGATCTCGGGTCTTTTACACAGTACTGTACATGAACCAACTCACTTGAGCGTCTGCATGGCGATGTTGAGAGCGTTGTACAAGGACGGCTCTCCCACACACGTGGAGCTGACGGCTTTTTTCAAGGCTGCTGTGTGCTTCTTAGGGTTGCCTTGATCAACACAAAACTCACACTGTAAAAACACTGCACTCATTTTAACTACCAGTCCTCTGTACCTGTTTCACCAAGTCAATAATAATAATAATAATAATAATAATAATAATAATAGTTTATTTATATAGCACCTTTCATGTCGTGGGCAGCCCAAAGTTTACAAAATGGGAGAGGACTATTACTGCCAAAAAATAATAAAATAAAAAATAATAAAAAATAAATAATCATAAACACACACACACACACACTGGACAGTCAATACTAATGGTAAAAGTGCTACACAAACTGTACTACACATTTTTCTTAAGGTCCAGCAAGGCTATACTTTAAAACCTCAATAAAATGACATTAAACGGTTTCTATTTTTACTGTACTCTCTACTTTAGATAATGGTGAGTTTTGACCACAGGACTGTCAGCTGGATGCTTGATTGGTAGACTCTTCTGAAGTCATTTACTACAAAGCATGACGTTTTAATCCTTGAAGCATGTTACTGTAATTTAAAGCCTCCAGCAGTAAACTTTAAATGTGTGTTAAGACTTTATAAGAATCTGAAGAAACTGTGGCCATTAAATTTTACAGTAGACTACACAGTAAACTCTTTCTTTAGTCGTGTTAAGAGGGTTTAAAAAACAATGTAGTGTTTAAACACACCAGCTTTCCATGAGGTGAGCAGTCTTTTGCTAGCAGGATAGCATTTAACTTTAAATGAAATGCTTTGTGTGCCCGCAGATCATAACCTGACAAAAAGTTGGGATTTGCATAACACAATACAAATGAGGAGCCTTCATGCGACAGGGCTACCATGAGCGCACCATCCTCAGCTGCAGCCTGGCTTCTGGAATGTAGCCAGCGATGAGTCTCTTGATACAACGACAGAACAACACAACAAGCAAACAACAACATGTGGGTGTTACCTGCCAGATCAGTCAGCTTCTCAGCCCTTTTGTTCTTGGTGGTGATGATTCCTATCTGCAGATGAGGGAAGAGAGGACGAAAGAGAGGCATAAAAAACAAGCACAGTGTGAGGTGTGGGGGTCGACTTTACATTACACTACATTAGCCTAGCTGTAATACCAATAAGCTTGTAAGTCGCTCTGGATAAAAGCATCAGCTGATTGCCATGAATGTTAAACGTGAATGTAAATTAAATCCCTCGCAGCCTATTTTGTAGATTTTGCACCAAGTTAGCACTGAGACAATGGCGTAGGTATTTGTAATAGCTACCCTCGATTACTGTTGATACTGAACTTCTTTCTGTGAGACTGAACTAATTTCAAGTACCAACTAACAGCAACCAACTAATTTCAAAAGGTGTAATAATAATTTTAAAAAATTTAATATAGTAAGAGGAAACTTTGAATTTGCTTGAGTAAGAAAAGAGTGATATATTGCTAAATTCATTTTTTTGGGGGTATAAGAAACATTTGATTAATATGACTAACACTAACAGTTAAAGAAGCCTGTTTTGAGGTCTCTATGCTTATCGCTTTATGCATCATCTGAGCACATAGGCTACTGTTTACGCAGTGTATAAACGATAAAGATACAGGACTCAATACAACTAAGAGGCTTCCTTAACTGGTTAATGTGATAAGATGGTAATGTAAAACTAGGACACTGACATGATCTACTGAGAAACTCCCAAACACAATTACCTGACTGATAGGGTTCTGGTCAAAGTACTCATCCACAAAATACTCCATCAACTGGGGAGAGGGAGAGAGAGAGGGAGGAGAGAGGAAAGGTGAGAGGAGAGAGAGAGAGACCAGTAACATCAGATATGTAGACGGTACACATGCAAAAACGAGTGGCCACAGTAACAGGAAATTGGAACCTTATGGGAACAGGGCTGAAATGTTCCAAATCACAAGAAAGTGTGAACTACCTGTCGATGAACAATCACAAACCACCAAACACCAAACACCCATGTGTCATCTACACAACAATGTTCGGTAAATGTCAGCATTCAAGGCTAAAGCAAAGTTGATTATGCTGGCGCTCCCGACCAAACCCACCAGCCTGGACCTTCACTACTGCATCCTTATACTATATCTCCCACTATAAACCCATTCATAGAGACCCTCCCTTGAACAAATCCCCCCAGCATGCAGCCTTGGCTGTAGTTCAGTACTTTCCTCTGTTCAGTTTGTGTGGCAGGGTAAACTTTATGCTAGACTGATCTTAAAGGCTGCGTTCACATCACCAAGCTGAAGTGACTCAAATCTGATATTTTGCCGTCATGTGACACTGATCTGATTTTCTCAGGGGCGGGTAGACAAACCAACCCTATTCAAATCAGATTTGAGTCACGTCAATTTAAGGTGGTTGGTGTAGCTCACCGGATAAAACCGCTACCCACCAGGGAACCACCACCACATGTGGGAGACTTGGGTTCGAATCCCGGTCTGGGTGACTATGCTGTGCTACACCAATAAGAGTCCTTGGGCAAGACTCCTAACACTACATTGGCCCACCTGTAATATGATTAACCTTGTAAGTCGTTCTGGATAAGAGCGTCAGCTAAATACCGTAAAAGTACATTTCAGACAGCAGTTCACTTTTATGAATCAAAAAAAGTGAACTGCTTTTTTGTCAATATCGTCAGAGAAGCCCAATCCGATCTGAACATAAAACCCTGACTTCATTAATGAGACCTGTAATGTGATCGTAGCCAATCAGGATGAACTGGAAGGTGTCCTTTCAGCAGCTCGCTGGCTTCATGAGATTGACTCAATGAAAGCCATCAAATATCCTTGTTTTTACAGTTACTGTTTTTCAAACACACATTTTTTACAAGTCATGTTTCTGAGCACCTGGCCGAGATTTTGAAGATGATGGGTGTCCTTTAGGGAGGCTTGATTCCACAGCGGCGGCTAAACGAGGATATATTATGTTCCTGGATTTCAAGATTAACGGCACCTATTTTAAGAGGCTGAACGTAAAATATGTTCTATTACAATCAAAAATGAGCCACACTGGTTTTAGTTCAGCAGTGCTTACGTGACTAATATATCTATACACTGGAAAACACAATCATGCCAATTATGCATTCCTAAAATTCCCACATTTAAAGGTCAGTTTTTTGGTGGAACCCAATTTTCTTTTTAACATTCAAAAAAGAGCCGTAATATATTATTATATAATATATTAAAGTATGCTGATGCGGACATATCCATGGTGACAGTCATTTGACAGTCGAATTACGCGTTTTTTAACTTTCTAAATGAAAACATGTTCACATATTCTCTACAGGGAACTTCAATATGGCATTTCTGATACTCCTAATACACAACTTCCATATTTTATCTTTCTTTTTTCACAATACACTGTATGTTACATCCACTAACAGATAGTTAATAGTTAATTCTCTGTTCCATCTTATTTCCAGCTGTGAGATGAATTACAGAAAAGCATAAACCATATAAATCCGCCACGTGTATTCCCCAAACGACGTTTCGGTCAGACTCAAACAGCAGGATCTCACCTTGAGGGTGGATGTGAGTCTGTTAGGCTTCAGGTCTTGATCCTCCATGGTCCGAGAACAATCGATCACCACGTACAGGTGACGCATCTGCACACACAATCACAAAGGGGTCTCCATGAGCTAAAGGAGACCAAACATCACGGAAAGATTTCAGACTGTGTTCAGAGTGATGGCTGAGCTCACCATTCCCAGTCGAACCTGCCCATGACTTTCAAACACCCTGAGATGAGACGGACAGAGAGAAACAGGAACAGGCATCAGCGGAAGAGCGTACAGGCTTACTCAGTAGCATGCCTTTCTTTAGGCTCCTCAGCCTCACCTCTTTCTTTTGGCCTGGAAGAGAATGTCCTCTACGGTGGCTTTGAGGGATCCAGATTCGTCCTCCTTCAGCACCTCCCTGAGAATGTGGAGAAAGCCATCAGCCACCATGCTTCCTTCGTATTACCTTTGAGGCTGTAACTAACAGGGCTGTACTGGGTTTGGGTTCAAAGCCTGACGATGCAGGTCTGCTAAGCTCTGGACAGAACATTTTGTTATGGCTCCTGTGAGATTCAGACCTGATAATTGATAACATGGTTCTGATCAGGTCAAGTTTGGATACTTGGGTTTGGTTCAGAGTCAAAACCGGATGTGGTGTTCTGCACAGCACACGGCCTTACGCATGGCTGTTGCAACAGAGGCACTACACTGACCTTCCATAAAACAGCACCAGAAAGTTCAAGTACACCAGATACAGGTTTGGAAAAGTGTCTCCAGTTCCAAACATCACTAAATATCTATTCTACGTTACGATTAATATCATCTTTATGGGCGTAATGGTGAAAATGTGTTTACGTTATGCATCAGTTGCTATTCCCTTCTCTGTCCTGTGATGGACTGGCAGCCTGTCCAGTGTCTTTCCTGCTGTGAGTGCTGGGACAGGCTCTAGCACCCCCAGTGAGCCAGAAGGATAAGCGACTCAGAAGACGACTGAATGAATGTCATTCTTGATGAAACTAGTCTTGACTAAGTGGTACAGAATGAATTACTGAATGAGTGACTGTTGTTCTTGATGATCGCAGCGCCTCTTCTTTCTCAGGCGGCTGAGGAGGTTTGGCATGGACCCCCGCACCCTCAGAACATTCTACACATGTACTGTGGAGAGCACTGTAACTGGCTCCATCACCACCTGGTATGGAAGCTGCACTGCTATCGAGCGGAAAGCTTTGCAGAGGGTGGTGCGTACAGCTCAGTGCATCACCGGGGTTCAGCTTCCCTATACACCAGCCGCTGCCTGAGGAAAACCAGGAAGATTCTAGAGGATTCCACCCACCCAAGCCACTGTCTGTTCTCACAGCTGCAGAGTGGGAGGAGGTTCCGATGTATAAAGTCCAGAACCAGCCGCCTCCGAGATAGTTTCTTCCCCCAAGTCGTCAGGCTACTGAACAGCCAGTAGTGCTGAGGCACCGGTATGTGGACCTGGTTCAGCACATCTCACCAACATCATCTAAACGATGATCTCCATGGACAGTCATCACTCTGCACTTTACATTAGCATATTTACACTGCACCTATAGACTGACCTACTGTTATCTTCCATCCACACTGTATATCTGTAGTGTATGTATATACATATATAATATAATATTCTATGCCCTGTATCTACCCTGCATCTCTCATCTACCTCAGCCTTACCATAGTGCTATATGGCAATGTGTACATCTGCATATATCATAGTTTTTATTCATAACTTTAATTCATAACTGTAAATTAGTGTAACAGTAATTTGATTTGATTCGACTAAGGGGTATAGAACGACTGACTGAATAATTGAATGAGTGAACGAATAAAGGAATGTTGTTCTTCATGACCCTAGCCTTGACTAAGTGGTTTACAATGATGAATGAATAAATGAATGTTATTCTTCTCATAAACTTGCTCTTCCCGAAAGTGTCACCACATTTTAAAATAAAATTAGCATATTTATATTTGTTATATTTATATAAGTTCATGATGAACAGACCAATAAGAATGGGGGCTGGGTGGGGTGGGAATAGTGTTCCATTAAATTTCCATTACAAGTTAACATTGCTTCTTCTTCTTTCAAGTTTTGGAGACAAGGCTTTGTTTCGACAGCGACAGCTACATGCACAGTTTGAGGAGCACCTCCTGTATCTACAACTACAGACTGCAGTCCAACTGCTTCTCTGCGGTGGTCCTGGCCATTAAAGAGCAGGGAGAAAGGGAATTAATACAGTATACAGAGAAACAGATGGAGTACAGTAACTGCAGAGCTACACAGTGCTCCTCTATGTTAATAGAGCTGATAAAAATATAGAGACAGATAGTTACAAGAACCCGACTGTCTTACCCTTAACCCGACTTACCATGTTCTCTCGTAGCCTCCTTCCCACCTCTTCGCTCTCTCCGGTTCATCATCCATGACTTTAATCAGAGATTTATCAGCAAACGAAAGCAAAAATAAACTAAGAAGAACGCTACAACTTAGCCAAGCTAGCTCGCTTACTCAGCCGCTTTGTGGGGTAACAGTCAGCTAACTTCATAAAGCGGAAGTCTGCTGTAGAAATAAACTTCAGGGTTGGAAAAAGAGGCAATTCTCGACTATTTGTGACAGAAATTTCCTGAGAATTGTTAGCAGTTACTAAAAACGTAGCTAAGATGCTAACATAACGTTACCGCTTCAGTCAAGCCAGTTCTGTGCAACTGCTTTATCCTTCCCCCTCATACAGACACACTAGAACTATCGTTCCGATCTGTTTTCAATAATTTGTTTATTGCACCGCAATCTCACTTTCATTCCTTTATTAAAGAAGATAAAAGTATATAATTAAAAAAACAAGAACAAAAAAAAGTAATACACATTTCACATGGTTTCACTTCGACCAGTATATGGTTAAGTCCTATGAGAGGGTCCATCTATCTGATTCTGAATAACTTAAAGCAGTAGCCTACTATTAGTTTGTGGCTACGCCTTATTACAAAGTAATCACTGAGGTGTGGCATACATAATGAATTATGAGGCATAAAAAAGGCACAAGACAAACCTGAAAGGTCACAAGCTTGAACTACAGTTAACAAAACCAAATCATGAATATTCAAACATGACAGTGTTGACAGTGTGGTAGGAAGAGGAAAACAGCTTAACAATCTGCAGCTTCACTACTAAACAATAACAACCACAAATGTACAAAATCCCAAATGTACAAATATTTAAAAAAGAAAAAGGAAACAATTAAATCTTCACATGTTCATTCATTTGAATTTGTACTCTCATTCCATTTCCCAAACAGTTTGGGATCTAATGAGACTGCCGGTATACAGGTCACAGTTTAAAGTGCTGCGATTTCTTTGGAGAAGGTTGAAGATTTAGTGGGTTTAGTGACCATTTCAAAGTCCAGTGGGGAAAAAAACATATTTACATTAAAAAAAAAGACTTCAAGACAGCTGCAGCTTTCTACACAGCGTAGTTTTGTTCATTTTTATAGATAACAGTATTTCAGGAACTGCAAAGTCAAGTCTATTTGATATCACAGTATTTTTAAAAACTTCTACTTGCCAATTTGCCTCAGAAGTTTCCACTCACAGAAAGAGTGGACAGCAAGGACCTCACTTGCACTCAACTAGATTAGCTTCTCTCAGTTTAGCTAACCATGCAAACTCTGTAGTGCAAAAAACCAAAGTTACTTAGAGATGTTTCAACAGAGCTACATACATGTAATTTATTCATCTGGTGATTCATTTTGCTGGAGAAGCCTTTATTTTTTGCTGGCTGTGTAGCCTTTAGCATGCTAAGCAGCACGCTAGCTAAGTGATGAAGTTGTATCAGCGGCCAGTGATAACAAATGGAGTAGTGGGCTACCCCGGCCTAAACCCAGTCAGGACATGGCAAATGGAATGTTAAGGATTTAGTGCCATGGCTAATGTGTTCAAGACCAGCTGGGAGGTGGAAGTTTCAAACATTTTACGTTCAATTCTTAATTCCCACTCAAAAGCTTTGCCTTTTTTCGCATCTTATCTTTCAGACAGGCTTTTTTAAGTTGGTGTTTGTGCACGATGCACTTATCTGTGTAGAGTTAAATACAGAACCATGCTTGGACAATAGTAAGGCCATTCTGCACAGATCATACTGGGTGCTCTCACTGCTGTAGTGATCAATGAGTCGCCCTGGCCTACTTCCATGACAGTTTAGCGAAACTACATTTACATTTACATTTAAGGCATTTAGCAGACGCTCTTATCCAGAGCGACTTACAACTACTCTTTAAAGACATTTTAAGAGCTTTTAATCCACCCACAGCCAAACAGCGAGCATCTTTTCCTGACCTCATATATGCAGCATTATTAACACCTTTGTATGCCATTTGTGTTTGGCTTAAAAGGGAAAGGCATCAGGTCACGGTCATTTCAAGGCCAGGTTTGTTGCCTGGGGAGGGAGGAGTCATCAGAAACAACTTGTTGTCTAGGCCTCCAGGTGGCATTTACTTCCTGGCTACATTAGCTTTGAGGTACCTTTACCTACCGCAGGCTGACTGGCTACATTTTGTGAAGTGGCCGTTCTTCTGTGTGTGGTTTTCTAGTTTTCTAGTGATCTGTTCTTTATTTTTTCCCCCTCTATGTGCACTACAATGATTAACAATAACCTGGTGTTTCTAAAGCTGCAGCTGTAACAGTCCGTGCTGCTGAGAGTGAGCCCATATTTATATTTCTCAGAGTCGATGCGCTGCTCTAAGAACAGTTTTGTCTGTTTCATAGTCTAAGGCACACAGTTATCAGAACAGAAGGAAGGGCTGTTCACAGATCAGTGTTTTTGCCTTTGGGCTGGTCAATAAATATGGAAATATGGGCGGACGATGGCAAGAACCGCGTCAACAAAGCAGAGGCACAATTCTGTTGTGTACTGTCAACTTCAGAGCAAATGATGCTTCTTAGCCAAACCCGAACACTGGCTAAAGCTGTGCACCAGTAAAGGCTTCTGCGCCTGAACCCAGGAATAAAAACAATTAAAAACCAACAGACTAAATGTTACATTAAGAGTGTAATATAAAAATGAAAATATATCAGATTTTAAAAAGCACGTTGTATCAGGTTCGTAGCGGCTCAAAGGCAACGTCTTGAAATCAAAAGAGGGTAAGGTCCAAACAGGGAGGAGTGTGGAGCAGGCTGGGCGAGAAAATGTCAAGACGGAGCTTCTCACGGTCTGCGGTCATAATCGCTGACCCTCCGCTTGATGTGGGACAGCTTAGCTTTCAGCTGTTTGCTTCTCTTCTTCTTCATTTGGTAATCTGCTGACTACAGAGGACAGAGAGAGAGAGATGAGGAGATAAGAGTTATTAACAACAAAAATGAAAGCAGATACCATTACAGCCTCATGTGACACCCACACCTTCCAGAACTAGCTCCTGATATGACATGATCATGATTATTTTACTGGTCTGATCATTTTCTAGTCAGTTTTATGCTGCAACAAACTGAATGTTAATTGGGTGCGTTGAGCTGAGGGCAAATAAATGTAAATAGAATGTAAATCAAAGAAAGCAGGAGGCTGAGACATCACAGGGAATTCTGTGTATCTGTAGACGTGTGTGTGAGTGAGGGAAGTCCTGATCCAACACTAAAGTCTTTGTAAGCTGTTAAGGACATACGGTGGCCGATTTGGACACTTAAGGTGCTATTTTGGCTGCAAACAATGAACATTAAAATAAAAAGCTCAGAAGACTTTTCCGTGAATCGGAATGATTTATATGACTATTCATTGGATTTATGTGCCATGATTGGGCTCAAGAGCTACATGACTAATGTACAGTAATGGAAGTTTATGTGTGTAATAAGCATTAAGAAAAACAGTGGCATTTCTGGAAACCAAAAATTACAAATGCATAGAGCTCCTTATGTACGTAATGTAAGTAAACGTGAAGAGATTGAGAATTTTCACACATTATAAAAACAATTCCCAGGTGAACATAAACCAACGAGCTAATAAAACTGTTCCTCTGAACACAAAGTACAGGTACTTAATATGGTTTATGAAAACTTAATCAAAGTCTAATACGTGTCTATGAATATCATACCATATCATATTTCTATATCTACTGGGTGGTCCTAACAGTGGGTAACAATAATGGCTCTATTAACACGTCATTAGCAGTCGAGGCAAGTACGCCGTGGTATGAACAAATCGTTGGTTGGTGCCGAATTTTGTTTCCATGGCACTGGAGAAATTTTTGGGGGACTGCTTTATCACATTGGGTTTTTTGTTTTTCATTTGAACACTCCTAAACCCAAGTTAAATATTAAAAAATAAATACATGAATATTTTAATATAAGTTCCCAGGCACTTTAAAGATAGTTGCCGCACAGAGATGATTCAGTAAAATAAATAAATTTTTTGGACAGTAAAAATTTCTGTTTCATGAGGTGTTACAGTAAGATGATATGCCTGAACATTTAAGAAATGTATATATATGATGATATACATGACCTGTTTTCCATGAATTAAACTCTAGAAACTTCAGAAAAAGAAAACCAGCACTTTTGTGGCTTGTTGAATGATGTGTAATACGTGCATATACAGGTGCTGGTCAACGAATTAGAATAATTTGAAATAGTGCAATCATGAAATTCTTTTAATGCATTTTTTGTGCAGAAAGCAAATCAGGTGTTCACCGCACCTGTCCTACTCGTTAGACTAATCACAGAACTCGTTACCTGTAAAAAGATTTGCTCAGCTGAGCTTTCCAAAAGGCCCATTTAGGCCATTTAACTGTGACACTGTTGTTTCATTGAATTAGAATAATGGAGAAACCGTTTCATTGAATTAGAATAAATGCTCAAATTTTTTGTTTTCTGTGAAGAGAGTGTTCACTGTGTGGCAGTATAAAGTCAGGGTTGAGTAGAATTTCTAAGTTGTAAAATCAATCATGGGTAAGCAGCGCGACCTCTCAACCGGAATAGTGGCTCAAATTCAAGCCCTTTGCCAACAAGGCTTGACCCAAACTAAAATTGCTGAGCAGCTCGGCATCAGCCAGTCTTCCGTCTGCAAAGCTCTCAAGAAAAACTGCAGCAAGCGCACCAACTGTTCCGGCGTCCGAAAAACTTCTGCTCTGCGAAGACAACAAGCAGCTGAGAAAGATCGCAGTCAGCAACCGGTTTCAAGAGTCCACTTTCCGAGCTCACCGACTTGTGGACACAAGCAGACCGGCGCTGACGTCTCCAGATCAACCACTTTACCGTCGTCTGCGCGAACTCGGCTTCAAATCTCGCGTTCCCAGCAGTAAAACCGATGCTGAACAAGAAACAAATGGAGAAACGGCTGAAGTGGGCCAAAGGAACACGGCGAGTGGACTGCTGAAGACTGGCAGAAAGTGGTCTTCAGTGACGAATCACTAGCTTCTGCATCTCCTTCGGTTGACCAAGGTCCTCGTGTCTGGCGTCCGTGGTGGCGAAACCTACAACCACGAGTGCGTGAAAAGATGATCCGTCAAGTTTTCCCCAGAGCGTTATGGTCTGGGGATGCATGTCCGCTCGCTCCTAGGGTGTAGGGAAACTCTGCTTCCTCAAGAAGACTGTCAATGCTGCCGTATATCAAGATGTTCTGGAAACGTTCCTGATTCCGACTGTTGAGGAACAGTTCGGCGAAGAAGACTTCATATTTCAACAGGCTCTTGCACCGGCTCATGCGGCAAAGTCGACCAAAGATTGGTTCACTAAAAAACAGCTTGAAGTTTTGGCATGGCCGGCCAACTCGCCTGACCTCAATGTCATTGAAAACCTTTGCAAGCGGAAAATTCGCGACAGAAAGCCTACTACGCTGGACCAACTGAAGCAGAACATCGCCACTGCCTGGGAAGCTGTGAGTGCGGAAACTTGCGACAAGCTGGTCAAATCGATGCCGCGGAGACTTCAGGCAGTCATACAAGCCAAGGGGGCAGCCACAAAATACTGAGAAAGTGATGATTGTAATTATAATAAAAATTATTCTAATTCAATGAAACGGTTTCTCCATTATTCTAATTCAATGAAACAACAGTGTCACAGTTAAATGGCCTAAATGGGCCTTTTGGAAAGCTCAGCTGAGCAAATCTTTTTACAGGTAACGAGTTCTGTGATTAGTCTAACGAGTAGGACAGGTGCGGTGAACACCTGATTTGCTTTCTGCACAAAAAATGCATTCAAAGAATTTCATGATTGCACTATTTCAAATTATTCTAATTCGTTGACCAGCACCTGTATAGTTATAAACGAGGAGAGCGGTCACGGGTTGAAACTGAACGGGAAAGCTCGTAACTCTTAACATGGCATCAGGTTACAGAAAGCGTCCCACACTTCAAGACAAAGAACCCACCATGCTGGTTATGCCATGAGTGGGGGTCAAGGACAATATGGAGCTAGTGGGGAAAGCAACCCCGCCCCGAACGAATTATCCCTAACACAGTTCTTGCCAACGATGTCACATCACAGTCATGAGGCTACAAGAGCTCCTTCGTCCATGACATGAACAGCATTTTCCCTGCTGCTGAAAAACTCCTCCACAGTTACACCCTGTTTCCAGCTACCATAGCTGTGGACTCCACACATATGACTTATCGATCTACATATGACCTACTCGCATCCCATACTGCTGGTTAGGGGAAACAGTCATATTGTTCTACATTCAGTGTTAATGTTCATTAAAGAGAATGTGTTCATTACCCTCTTTAAGCTCTTCAGTCTGTTGTACTGCTCCATGGCATCCTGTTATGGACAAAATGTCAGTCTTTAGTTATTAAACAGATTAAACTGACATAAGAAGGAAAATCATTCATGCATTGTCTGTTTTCATTGTGCTTTCTCAGTAATCAGGTTCCTTACCAAGAACTGCGGGCTTCCCTCCTGCAGTCGGTCCAGCTCTCTGTCCACCTCAGCCAGGCCCATGTTGATGTCGTCCAGTTCAGCCTGCAGTCGCTTGTACTCCAAATGGTCCCTGTCAAACTGCCGCTTATACTCCTGCCTCTCGAGATCGTTACCAATGGGGGGATACTCACTGAAAGAGAGTGAGGGAGTCAAATTTATAAGCACATGAAAATATTGCTATGTATGAAAATACGTTGCGTCAGCTGACCAATACAGAAAGTGAGTAGGAACACCAATGATAAAGTATCTCCAATATCATTAGCAACTAAATCAGTTAAACAGATATATAATACACACAACAGCACAAAACACCCATTCATACATTTCAATTCAATGATAAACACTTATAATACACAAACAAAAAACTTCTAATCTAACTTCTAATTCTAATAAAGATCATTTTTGTAAAATGTTACGGCTTTATGTATAAATAATTTGTAATATTCTGTAAATATGAAGCAAGATTGGCTAAACACAGTTGTAAATTATTCTATTTAAAAAAGAAAGAATAAATAATAATTAATAAATAATTAATTAAACAAAAATGAATAAATAAATATCCAGAATGCCTCATATTCAAAATGTAGTGACCAAATCTCGCTGACAAAACAGATTCACAGTCATTTTTGGAGAAGAGGCTTCAAATAAATAACTACTACAATAGTTGTAATAACATTTACTGACTTTCACTGAGCTTTACGTTCCTCTTGTTCCCAATCATCAGGATGTCTAACTGGTATCTAGTTAACAGCAGTTTATAGGAGTACGGTAGGTAAAAATAAATAAACATATACATAGATTTAAAAACCCATAAAAATTGGCCAGTTTTTGTTTCAACAACATATTAATAATAGCCAGATAGACAGATCAAATAGATATTCAAATTATTCAAATTTATCCTGGGGGTCCAAAAACAGGAACACTGCAGTACTAGATAACGTTCCTCTCTGTATACGTGAAGCACTGACAATATAAAAGTTGCTTATACAGGTATCAGTATCTGACCTGAAGAACCGTGTTTCACTTCACACTCCTTCAAAGAAATAAAAGTAGGGCAATGAAAAGCCGTGGTGGCAGTGTGGGTACCTGCATTGCTCCAGTCGCTCTGAACACCTGTGAGAATCCCATAGAACAACATGTGCCCTACAGACAGCCACAACGTACTACAGCTTACACCAGACAACACCGGTGCTGCTCCAGCAGCCAACTCACGACAAATCACTGAAAAATAGACACCCTGCTTTCTTTACTAATACGTCTGAAACTCGCCATGGCATTGTTTGTATAAAGCACAGCCACAGCATTTATTTCCTTCTACACCCATCAGACCGCATGACAGCGTTTTCTATTGCTCCAGACTCCAGTCTTTAGACTTTATGCCTTTTTTCTATTAGCCTCACTAACAAGTAGTCTTCTCGTGGCCACACTGGCGTCGGTTCTCCACTGTCCTTCCAGGTTTTGATCCTGTGTTGGACAGTTTTACCCCAACTCCAGTCATTTCAGCAGTCAAAAGTTTGTTTGATGCAGTCTGATAATTTGACCTTTCTGAAACACGGTCAACAGCCATCAAACCGTCTGACAGACAGACAAACAGTCTCAGTCTCAGATGCTCCAAGCATTTATTAAGTGAGATATCCTCACACATCTGCAGCCATGTGGGTTTATATGTCGTGTTAGATATGTAAGCCTCGTGGTTGGTGTACCTCAGCAGATAACACCACTACCTGCCAGGGATCCACCACCACATGTGGGAGACTGGGGTTCGAGTCCCGGTCTGGGTGAATGTGCTGTGATACACCAATAAGAGTCCTTGGGCGAGACTCCTAACACCACATTGACCTACCTGTAGTATGATTAACCTGGATAAGAGCGTCGGCCATAAATGTAAGGCCCCTGTACAACTAAAGAAACCAACTTGAGACATTTGTTGATCACTTGAGGTAAGGAGACCTGAACGGTCACCCCTTTTTAACCCATGTCATATTAAAGATCCTTACCCGTCATAGCCAGTTTCGTCCAGTTCGTCGGCCGATTCTGCTCCTGTATCGTAGTCTCTCAGTTTACTCTTCGGGCCGCTCAGCACGCTGGTCAGATCAGAGCGGCTGTAAGGAGACGAACGCGTTACAAACAGAGACACACATAACATCTAAACCCACAGAGATGCTGTAAACAACAAAGCCAGGCTAGAAACACGAGAGCAGGAATGGGCATCGGGACACAGTGGCACCCAAACCGGGGTAATCAGTATTACAGGACCAGCAGAAGCTGTTTATACGCTCTGCTTGTGATCCGTATTACAGGCCGGATGTTGTCCATTGTCATATGGCTGGTGATAATGGTAAATATACACAGCTTCCTGGCCCAGTGTCTCTGGTAAGCTTTCCTTCCGTGTTGTTCTGCGACATTCCATGCCTTCCACTAAGTAATGTTCCTCATAGAAAACTTTTGTTTTAGTTTCTTCAGATTTCTTTAAATTTCAGGTAACATTTGTTTAAAGTGAGCCTCTGTCTTCCATTCACAACTCTGTGTATGAGAGGGGAAGAGGTTTGCTGATGTGAATTGTTATGTGACATTTGAAACATCAGGTTCTAGGAATGGGCTAGTCAGCTCTCCTTGCGGAACAGGCTATTCGAGTTGCAGGGATAAACAAAGGAAAGTCCTCCGAAGGTGCCACAAAACAAACATTCTCAAAATTCTTCTCCTTTTTGTTCCTCTAGACTCGGCCACCTTTGACAAATCCTTGAAGCCAGTAATGCGTATTTACTTTTCCGTTGGTCTTTTCAGGAGATTTGCTTTCAGTTCTTCATAGAAATCTTCATGAGTGTTTTTTTTCTACAACGAAGTGAAGCCTTGTGATGGTAGTCCCAGTTACATGTACCTCCTAGTGAAGAAGCTTTCCACCTGGGCCTAGTTCCTCTTGTGAGGAGGACCTACTTGACAGCTAGGCATTCATATATCCTTTCCATACCACTGAGTTGTTTTCTCGGGATGGACAGAAACACCTGTGGCTCTCCCCTCTCTGAGATCAAACCCCTCCTTCTTCTAATCCATCGCCGCCTATGACTTCACGTCCTCAGCTTGCGTTCCGGTGTCCAAGTTTTGGCAATCCCCTCTGCCACCCCATCTCCTTCCTATAGCAGCCCTACCACAGTTATATGGTGAGTTCTAACTACAGGCAGATGCACCACCCAGAGTGTTGCAGGTGGTTGTTAGGAGTTCCACTAAGCACTTTTTGAACTCCAGTTTTGGAGATTTCCTGTTTAGCGTGTCATATCGAATCTCCTGAAATATTTTTAGGAATGTTAGTGTGTCTTTGAATGGGAACGTGATGTCAATGAGCTTTGGGAACAGCTGTTTCAAGAGAACATGGCTGTAACTTTGCACATCTTCAAAGATTTAAACCGTTTGTGTTGCGTAACATATGAGCCCCTCATGAAGGGATGTTCTACTACTACTTGGAAGAACTCACCCGGGGAGATAGAGTGGTTTCTGAAAATCTGGGCTTTGGTCAAGATAGCTCCGTGATGCACCAACTTGGTCGTTGTAGTCGTTCACCAAAGCCTCTGGCTCCCCGGACACGTTAGTCACCTGCAGAGAGTTTGAACACGTCCACAGTTAGCTATGGCTTCTGAGCACAATGTGACCTACTTATATTTATTTACTAAACATTCTTCAGGTTTCTGCAGCTGTCAAAGTCCTGGAGACAAGGAATGACGTTCTGGCAGAATGTCACTTACAGATTGAGATCAATGCGTTTTGGAGAAGTGCTGGCGGTTTGATCACGACACACTTAAGCGAACGTGGATTCTCCGTTTAGACTGTCTTGTCTTTCTCACTTTTATAGGTCACATGAGGTACCAGAGCTGCTGCTATTGTCTTTTGTCCTCATCGGCAGCAGCCAACCAGCTCTCCATCTCTCTCTATATGGTAAACAGTCTGTAGGAACATTTAACCCAACTAGGAACCGGTTTCCCCAGTTCCTCAGCAGATACTATCCACAGATAGCAAGACGAAACTACCTCAGCGTTTACCAAGCTGAGCAACCGCCAAGAGCTTGGCCCCAGCCAGCTGATACCTAAACAAAGCACAGTGTTTGCCCTCTGAGATGCTTTTCGGAGCAGATCTTTAGAAGAACATTGATTCTCCTGGTCCTTTACATTTAGAGCAATGAGTTGGTCGTTCTTCATTTGTTAGTGCCGTGTGTATTTCATTTTCAGTGACTTATTACTTAGATCCAATCCAAAGGACATGGACTGATTAAATAGCCTTGGGGTCTACTGGACACACCCAGAAACTGGACAGGAAACCTGATCTTTCTCAATCTCCCTGCACTCAAGGTTCTTTTGGTAGAGCCCTCCCCCTCCTCCTCCCCTCTGCCATATTCAAAACCACTGGCCAGTAGAGATGGCTGGCCTACTCACCCATTTTTCCACACCGTGAGAAAAGTTGTCGGTATAAAATTTGGGTTCCTCCCATTGCACGCGGTGTCTGCCGTAGCGCCTCATCTCCTGGCGGGTCTTCACGGCAAATACCAGCAGAATGATCAATGCCACCGCCAACAGGAATCCTAAAACGATGGCAATGGCCTGGAAGAGAAGGGAAGGGAAGGGAAGGGAAGGGAAGGGAAGAGAAGAGAAGAGAAGAGAAGAGAAGAGAAGAGAAGAGAAGAGAAGAGAAGAGAAGAGAGATGAGACAGCTGGCAAGCTGAGAACTGTTCTTTATAGCTTCTGTATGTTACATCTCAGGAATATGTGTTGTTAGGAATTTCTGACTATATAGCCATATACTCCGGAACCACTTCAGAGTCCATATACTACAGAACCACTTCAGAGTCCATATACTACAGAACCACTCCAGAACCACTTCAGAGTCCATATACTCCAGAACTACTTCAGAGTCTATATACCCCAGAACCACTTCAGAGTCTATATACTCCAGAACCACTTCAGAGTCCATATACTCCAGAACTAGAACACTTCAGAGTCCATATACTCCAGAACTAGAACACTTCAGAGTCCATATACTCCAGAACTAGAACACTTCAGAGTCCATATACTCCGGAACCACTTCAGAGTCCATATACTCCAGAACCACTTCAGAGTCTATATACTCCAGAACCACTTCAGAGTCCATATACTCCAGAACTAGAACACTTCAGAGTCCATATACTCCAGAACCACTTCAGAGTCTATATACTCCAGAACTAGAACACTTCAGAGTCCATATACTCCAGAACCACTTCAGAGTCCATATACTCCAGAACTACTTCAGAGTCCATATACTCCAGAACTACTTCAGAGTCCATATACTCCAGAACTACTTCAGAGTCCATATACTCCAGAACTAGAACACTTCAGAGTCCATATACTCCAGAACTAGAACACTTCAGAGTCCATATACTCCAGAACTAGAACACTTCAGAGTCTATATACTCCAGAACTAGAACACTTCAGAGTCCATATACTCCAGAACTAGAACACTTCAGAGTCCATATACTCCAGAACTAGAACACTTCAGAGTCCATATACTCCAGAACTAGAACACTTCAGAGTCCATATACTCCAGAAGCACTTCAGAGTCCATATACTCCGGAACCACTTCAGAGTCCATATACTCCATTTATATAGAACCACTTCACTATACACTTTCAGAAGCAGTCAGAGTCCATATACTCCAGAACCACTTCAGAGTCCATATACTCCAGAACCACTTCAGAGTCTATATACTCCAGAACCACTTCAGAGTCCATATACTCCAGAACCACTTCAGAGTCCATATACTCCAGAACCACTTCAGAGTCTATATACTCCAGAACTACTTCAGAGTCCATATACTACAGAACCACTTCAGAGTCCATATACACCAGAACTACTTCAGAGTCCATATACTCCAGAACTACTCCTGAGTCTATTTACTCCAGAACTACTTCAGAGTCCATATACACCAGAACTACTTCAGCGTCCATATACTCCAGAACTACTTCAGAGTCCATATACACCAGAACTACTTCTGAGTCCATATACACCAGAACTACTTCAGAGTCTATATACACCAGAACTACTTCAGAGTCCATATACTCCAGAACTACTTCAGAGTCCATATACACCAGAACTACTTCTGAGTCTATATACTCCAGAACTACTTCAGAGTCCATATACTCCGGAACCACTTCAGAGTCCATATACTCCAGAACTACTTCAGAGTCCATATACTCCGGAACCACTTCAGAGTCCATATACTCCGGAACCACTTCAGAGTCTATATACTCCAGAACTACTTCCGAGTCCATACACTCCAGAACTACTTCAGAGTCTATATACTCCAGAACCACTTCAGAACTACTTCCGAGTCCATATACACCAGAACTACTTCAGAGTCTATATACTCCAGAACCACTTCAGAACTACTTCAGAGTTCATATACTCCAGAACCACTTCAGAGTCTATACACTCCAGAACCACTTCAGAGTCCATATACTCCAGAACTACTTCTGAGTCTATATACTCCAGAACCACTCCAGAACCACTTCAGAGTCTATACACTCCAGAACTACTTCAGAGTCCATGTACTCCAGAACCACTCCAGAACTACTTCAGGCTCAATATACTCCAGAACTACTTCAGAGTCTATACACTCCAGAACTAGAACACTTCAGAGTCTATATACTCCAGAACCACTTCAGAGTCCATATACTCCAGAACTACTCCAGAGACACTATACAGGCGGTAACAGTGGTCAAACAACTAAATGGAAATGCTCCTAACACCGCATCTGATGACAGGGAAAGTCCCGTTCCTCAGTATAAAGAGTAATTTGGCTTGCTGGTAGAGCCCGAGGCGGTAAAGGCTCGCCTCGTTGTGGAGATATGTAGAGGCAGTAGCCATGACAGGCTAATTTTACCCGCAATTTTTGTCAAATTTAACCAGTGATCTTTTTTTTGGGAACGTTCATTTCAGTTCAGTAGAATGTAGCCTTAATTGAATCTGGCCGTTTTAGCAACAGAGTATAAAGAAATCTTTGCTATTTTATATTTTCTTGTGTTTAAGTGTAATGAAGCGTCAGGGGACACTTTTAAAAGACATGCTGGATCATGCTTCCATGAAAACAGAATAAAGGGGAAATCAAACGCAGTTCAAACTTGTCAAAACTGCTGTTCGGTTTAATATTCGACCGTGTCTGTTATTCCATATTGGTCAGGTTCTCTCACCTCCTGAGGTTCCACCACGCAGTAGTGGTACATGTACTGGTTGATGAAGATGCCAGACGCCTGGGGTTGGTTCTGGTACTGGGCGCACAGCTGCCAGATCATGTTGTACATCATGGATCCAGAGGACTGGGCCGTGGGATTAACGGCCACCAGGTACACCACGCTAGCGATGAGCATGAGCACAGCCAGGATGGCGCAGATGATGATACTGGCCAGGTAGAACTTGTGCGAGCGGGCAGCATTCTGCCTTGACACCACGAGGATGAAGATGACCAGCACGGCTATGAAGGTGACAGCCGCAATGCCAATGATGAAGCCCTTGCCAGTCAAGGGGTCCATGTAGTAGCCCCCGTAGCCACCGTAACCACCATAGCCGCCGCCGCCGTAGCCTCCTACTCCACTGCCGTACGCTTGACCCCCGCCGGCTCCTCCATAGGAACTGCCTCCGTAGCCCATGCCTAATCCTAGCCCACCCATTCCCATGGCTTCCATGTCATAGTCCCATGCTAGTGTGGACGCCACACACACGAACAGTGCCACGCACATGATGATGATGATAATGCACATGATCTTCATCACGCCCGGTGGCGATGTCCAGCGGTAGTAGTGCAGCATGTGCTCATCTGGGTAGGCGGCAGAGAAGGTGTGGCGGGAGGACCGGTGGTGGCTAGAGAAAGAAAGGAGAGAAGGTAAACCTAGCATCATTCCAGTACTACGTAGCAGCTAGCGTGTGTGGCTCTGTTCTTCTCTGAGGCCTAGCATAAGCGCTAAAGCCGAGAGCAGCACCGTCAACAACATAGCGTATTAAATTGAACACCAAGAGAACCCAACGTCATGCGTTAATGTCCAACATGTTTCCGTCTCTGGAGAAATCCAGCTAATCCCAATGTGGTGTTAATGGAGTCCGTTTCCGAAGAGAGGAAGGCCCCATATCCGCCGTTTATGATCCTTGTGTGGGTTTAACCTTGACCTCGCTATTCCATAAAATAAATCAGTTCTGTTTCTCTCTGATATATGCAAATGAGCTCTGTCCTGATTGGCTGCCCATGCACTGTGCCTCATTTAAAAAGCAGTACAGGCTGAGGGCCTCTGGATAACTTTACCGTAAATGGTCCATATGAGGCACTGTGCAAAACACCACCTGGTATTCATGGGGGTTCTCTGCTGGCTGCCTACTGCTGCGCCTGGCTGCTTTGAAGGGGTATCCTGCTATTAGTGGGTGAAGCAGCTAAACAACACCTTTCCTGAATTAGTAAATGAACGTTACCTGGCGGGGAGCAAAACTTCATAATGGGGACATACAGCTTACATGTAAATGCAATGGCTTGCATGACATCACAAAAACAGGGCACCTGTGTTGCGCCTCATTCAGGAAGTAGTCCGGGCTGCGATAGGGAGGAGCTAAACTGCTGTAGGCGGAACAGGTGGATGTATGACCTCACAAAAACACTGGATTCAAAATGAAGCATCTAGGTTCTCTATAGGGACTCTATGGTAGTGAAATTTGGTTTTCCGTGACATGGGCCCTTTAATGTAGGTGTTTTAATGTAAACGAGAAACGAGAGTTCAAAGATGAAGACTTGAGGGAGAAGCCCTACGTCACTGGGTCCAGGGTTGTTTCCCAGGAGCTGGA